>CM077213.1:35445502-35478002 GCA_039654625.1 Rhinogobio ventralis | reverse complement strand
CATGCAGCCTCACGCAATCACACACGCATGCAGCCTCACGCAATCACACACGCATGCAGCCTCACGCAATCACACACGCATGCAGCCTCACGCAATCACACACGCATGCAGGCACACACACACTCCCACGCATGCAGCCTTGCATTTACTCACTCGCTCACTCACTCTCTCTCTCTCACACACACACACACACACGCAACACTACAGGTCCTCAGTGGTGGACAGACGCGTGTAAGCGGATCAGTAATGGCATGTTATCTTGATGTTGTCTTCAGGGCGGGCTCACCATGCTCGGGTCTCTGGCGATGATGGGATGGCTCGCCATGACCCCTCACAGCCCTCAGACGGAGAAGAAGAGGTTGGCCATCCTGGCTGCGTTTGCGTTCTTCACAGGTGAGGTGTTTCACCCAGTGCTTCAGTTCCTAGATCATGTGCTCAACCCTTACAGTAACATGTCAATCTGTGCCGTGAACAGGTCTTGGACTCGGCCCGCTTATGGACTACGTCATTAGCATCAACCCGAGGTAATGTTCCCTGATCACAGGGTTTGCTTTCTATTGGGCTGTTCTTCACAAAATAACTTTAGGGCCGGTTTGAAAAAAAACCAGCTCTTGAATGGGAAAACGTGTTCTGTGTGAACAGCCTCTTCCTCTGATGAGCTGATTAAAGTCATCTAAAATAATGCGTCTTTAAAATGTTGTTAGGCAACACAAATGAGTTATTTTTTGACAACTTTCACATAAGCCAGTTACTTTTGGAGGGTGGCGGTTTCAACAAGGGCTGTGTATCGATGACTGGACGAAAGGGAATAAAACTGACACAACGGAGAAGAAGTGGAAGTGTTGCTTCCCTGTTTCATTTAATTTTCATGAAGCCTTGACTGCTGAAAGTGGCTCAGTGGAACTGCACATCATGAGCCGTTTCAGTTCATGGAGAGTCATCACGATATCCAGGGCTGGGACGATATGAAGAGATTGTGCTGTATCGTTTATATCGCAGTGTGTAATTATATCTACAAAGCAGATAAAAAGCGAGACGTGCATGATGCTAAGAAAGCCCAATAAGCCGTGATTGAAGATCTGGAGGCTTGACTCGTGCTGACCGACACACACCTGACGCGCGGACAGAAAGACGACGGTGATTCCACGATCGCTGAATTCAATGCAAAGTCAACAATGCATCGTAGTTTCACCACAAAATAAAAGCAAAAAAGTAAATAAATAATATTATCTAATTGAACTATCCCTAATTTATTTAAAGCTGTAATGCATTATTTTCAACAAGGATACAGACTAGTGTTGCAAAATTCCGGGAACTTTCAAGGCTGGAAACTTTCCATGGAATTTGCAAAATTGCAGGTTAGCCTATAACAAGGAACCTCAAAAATCTTGCAGCATAATCTTGGTTAAAACAAGCAGATTTAATGCACTTTCAGTTTAATTTCTACACATCTCATTCCTCAAGCACATGCACATTTGATCCAAAACACAGAAAACACAAAACAGTTTAAAACTATTTAAAATAATGTTTTTCTGTTTTAATATATTAAAGTGTAATTTATTCCTGTGATCAAAGCTGAATTTATCATCATTACTCCAGTCTTCAGTGTCACATGATCCTTCACAAATCATTCTCGTATGAGCATTTATTATCAGTGCTGGAAACAGTTGTGCTAATTAATATTTTTTATAACCTGTGATACTTTTTCATGATTCTTTGAAAGAACAGCATTTATTTAAAATAGAAATCTTTTCACTACACACTACCGTTCATTGTTTTTTCTTTTAAAGAAATTAATACTTTTATTCAGCAAGAATGTGTTAAATTGATGAAGTGCTAGTAAAGACTTATACTTATAGAAAAGATTTATATTTTGAATAAATGCTGGTATTTTTAACGTTTTATTCATCAATGAATCCAGAAAAATGTATCACAGGCTCCAAAAAAACAACCAAAATCATCATATCAGAACGATTTCTGAAGGATCATGTGACACATGCATAACAATTGCTGGAATAAAAATATATGTATTTTACATATTTATTAAATTCGAAGTAATTAATTGGGGAAATATATAAATATGCAAAAAAAATTCCTGTTAATTTTCCAAATTGGATCCATAATAAGTACCCATGGAAAGTTACCGGAAAGTTTCCGCCCCTTTGCAACCCTAAAGCCCAATTTATACTTCTGCGCCGAGTGTACGCCGTAGCTACGTCATAGGCTGTGTGTTGCACGTGTAGCCTACGACGTACCCTGACGTGCACCCCTTCAAAAATGTAACAACGCGCCAATTCCGAAAAGCTAATCTTTCGGTCCTGCCGTCTCGCATAAGTGCCAAGGACCGGGCCAAGCGGTTACTCAAGATGGATGAAAACTCAAAAACGAGTTCATAAAAGTGCTGTATACCACAAACTCAACTCGGTACTGGTACAGTAGCTACTTAAACTTAAAGCACTGTTTGTATCTGTATTTATTTGTCCCATTGTCATTTGTTTATTAGTTCTTATTTTATTAATGACTTGATTACTTGAGAACTTTTTACTTATTTGGCAAATGCTTAATTATTGCTGTGGTTTCGGATTTTGTGGTCATATTTCCCACCCTAAATGATCATGTTATTAAAGCTAGATAGCACACCACTAGCTTTTTTTAGTAAGATGCCAAAAAAAGCAAGATTTGTGCATGTTGTTTGTTCTGTTGTCATGTATGACTATTGTGCATCTAGCGTAATATGGTAAATGTGGTATCCTAATTATAAAAATAAAAACATTGTATTTTTATGGAAATTGCCACCACAAAATCAGTCATTTTGATTGCAAAAATTATCAAAAAATATTGCGAAATCCTGGAGGGACTGACAACGTTATGTCAAAAAAAGCATGTGATCTCTGAAATGTCACGTGTGTTAGTTTCAAGATGTTTGTATGATCTATATTCAGAGGCGTAGAAGCTGCTCTAAGGGTTCGTTTACACGACAGCGGCGTTTTGGGGGCCTGAAACAGTGCTTTTTGTAAAAAGAAGACTGTTATCGTCTCTGTAAACTACAAAAATGTGAATCTGTGAAAATGGTGACGTCATGCTCATGCGGTGTACGTGTTCAGTCTACAGGCGTGTAGTGTTTCTGTACACAGTGACATCGCCACCTACTGGCCTGACAGCAGAATACAGCGATTTTAGTCATTTCTGCGGATCCGTGTGAGAGGCTGACAACGTTGTCGCCTGTATATGAAAAACGCGAACGTTTAATTTTTTGGTCGATTTGTTGTTGTCATGTAACCCTCAGTTAGAGGCGTTCTTGGCCAGCGACTGATGACGTTTTAAAAAGAACACAAGTACTGTTCCAATTCAAAGTTCACATCTAGCCAAGAACAGTTAGATCCCCGGATGTGTCCTCGATCCGCCCCTTTTATCGAGGATGCATCGAGAGGTGACTTGTGCGGACTTGAGACAGCCAGGTATCCCAGAATGCATCTCACACCAACCAGCAAGCGTCAATGGCGGAGGAGAACACTGAATGCAGTTTAGTAATTTAAAAATGCTACTGTTAATGTTTCCTGAAATGTAGTTAGGAGTTTTTCATGTGAGAATGTAGTTATTTAAAGCTCAAATCTGTGGTTCATTGATAAAGATGGAGAGTTGTGAGATCCAGTCGATCAGCCTTTCCTCGGCTAGTCCTTCTGACGTCTGCCGCATGATTAATGTATGTTTTATGTCCATTTCTCAACTACCCACTGAGGGTATTTACATTTATGCATTAGGGGAAAACGCAAAAAAATTATAATGAAAAAATGGTTACAATGCTGTTAATATACAGGGTTTCCACGGGTCTTAATTTGACCTTAAGGTCTTAATGTCTTAAATTGGAGCAGAAAGTCTTAAATTCAGTATCATGGCATTAAATAAGGGCCGTTTGATTTCTGGGATGCAGAAAATGTGGACGGAATCACAGAATCCATTCATAAAAACAGGATTTACTGTATAATGCAGAATGACACGGGATTGGTCAAATTCTGTATGAATAACTCAACAGTCGGTCCGAACACTTAAAGGGCCAGTTCACCCATTAATGAGAATCCTGTGATCATTTCCTCGCCCTAATGTCGCCCGAACCCGTCAGACTTTCCTTCATCATATAAAGCCATCGAGTCTCCAAGAACATCTGGAATAATCCGCTCGATCCGTACGGATCAGTTTTACCATCTCTTTATGAACTTTCTGAAGCGTCAGTGGAAGTTGCTTAGACTGTCAATGGAGGACAGAAATCTTTCCCATTTCATTACAAATATCTTCATTTGTGTTCAGAAGACGAACGAGAGTCAGTCACATTTAATCTGACCATTAAAGCAGAAAAATTCAACTATAAAACAATCAAACAGATTTCATAAGGCTGTACATTAAACCGCATGCGCTGCAGAAATGATGTTCTTCCTCAGGATTTTAGTTTTCCAGCACAAACTCAAAACATCCTTAACTCAGGATTCATTAATGACATGCAAAATGAAGAAATGAAGTCTTGTTTTCTGAGGAATTGAACAGAATGAAGAGAGTTTGAGCTTAAAACAAGAACAAATATCTGTCATTGGGTATGAAAATGACTAACATTTGAATGAAGTTGATTTTTATCAACACACTGGCAGATATTTGCTCTTGTTTTAATCATAAAATCACTTTCACAAGATTTCTCATCTCAAACTGTAAGCTGTTTTCTGTAATATTAAGTAATGGAGATCTGTTGGAAATTATATTCTCAGACTCTCAAGTGTCACTAATACTCATTTACATTAGAGCACATATTGATGTATTGTTGTCAATTTATTCCTTACATTGTCTTAAAAAGGTCTTAAATTAAACCTGCAGAAACCCTGTCGATACATAAGCATTAGTCTTAACAATTGTATTCTTCATTTGTTCAGCATCATCGTGACGGCTTTCCTGGGCACGTCTGTGATCTTCGGCTGCTTCACGTTGAGCGCGCTCTATGCCCAGCGCAGAAGTTATCTCTTCCTGGGAGGTGAACGCTGACCCGTGTGCTAGATCAGCTGAGTGGTCATGTTCTGCTGTGGATCTGACCTGTTATTTCTGTTTCCTGCAGGCACTCTAATGTCAGGCCTGACCGTGCTTCTGCTCGTCTCCATCTTCAACATGTTCTTCGCCTCAGCCCTGGTCTTCAAGGTACGTGGTGTGACCGTATGAAAGACGGCAGGTGTTGAGGGTGTGTGTGTGTGTGTAACAGAGTTTGGTCTGTTTCAGGCTCATCTGTATCTGGGTCTGGCCATCATGTGTGGCTTTGTGCTGTTTGACACGCAGCTCATTATTGAGAAGGCAGAAATGGGAGACAAAGATTACATCTGGTAGGTGTAGAGCTTTCCTCTATTTACCAGCGTACCGATAACTGATATTACACGTAAAGTTTGTAAGCTTTTGTTTGTTTGTTTTCAATGAAGGCATTGTGTCGACCTCTTCCTGGACTTTGTGACCATCTTCAGAAAGCTTGTCATCATCCTCTCTATGAATGAGAAGGTATTTCAAATATCATAACTTGCTTTCTACTAGTGTTGTCACGATAGCAAAATTATGACTTCGAAACGATGCCAGACTAAAATACCTCGATACTGAACCGATACCACGGCAAAAAAAACAGTACATGTAATTGAGTAATATAACAGAACTTACTATTCATTGTTTTATTAAAAAAAAACAAACTAAAACCTCACTTGGCCAGCATGTTCCTGCTCTGCTTTTTGACCATTCCCTCCTCTTATTGAAATAATAATTACATGCCAGTGTGAACATCCTTACAGAGATTACATTAAATAAAAAAATTGGATTGATAATTAAATTTTTTTTTTTTTTTTAGAATATCCTACATAACAGAAAAAGTTATAAACAAGCATCGATTACAAATCCTGACGATGCATATGCAACGATCTTAAAACATGTATTTTTGAATTGTTGATTTCGGTTGATAATCGATTTAAAATGCGTAATCGATTCGATAGCGATTCAGTGCTTTAAAATAAACAGATTATACTACATTTGTGAATTAATAGAGACGTTGCGCTGTCATCCGCGCCCTCACAGCGCTCCTTCACACACACGCGCTGCGCTGTTTACCGCCTTCACTGGATTGCGCTTGCGCTCCGTCCGTCGCTCTCATTGACACACGTTTGAGCAGCTCACGTTTGAGCTCTCCTCTCGATCACATGAGCAGATGACCGCTCTCTATCGAGACGGATCGTTCTGAGTCAAACTGCTCAAGCCATTGATAAAGCTGCCGAGTCACTACTGTTGAAATAAACCGCAAAATGCAATGAAAGTGTTTTTTGCTTATTTGCGTCTCTCTAGTAATAGTGAAGCTGTGAGTTTTAGTTACTAAGAAATATATGCTAAATATATAACTTTTCAGTTTCTAAGCTATTTTATTGATAAATCACAGAACAGTGTATGTAATGTAACACTCTGGTGTCTCCAGAATGTGTGTGTGAAGTTTCAGCTCAAAATACCCCCAGATCATTTATTATCGCTTTTCAAATTTGCCTCTATTTGGGTGTGAGCAAAAACACACTATTTGTGTGTGTCCCTTTAAATGCAAATGAGCTGCTGCTCCCCGCCCCCTTCCAGAAGAGGGCGGGGCCTTTACACGAGCTTCAGATACTCCGTCAACAACAAAACAGGCGAATCTCACTCAGACAAAATGTCAGAAATAAGCAGTTGTGGAGCAGCCGTACATGTTTGAGCCGGAGTCGACACAGACGAGAGACTCAGAAAGAGCTCGACACTTTTAGACTGAATGGTTAGTGGATCATTTATGTAACGACGATACATTTCTGCACGACTGAATGGTTGTGTGTGAGGCGCACGCGGTCTCCGCGAGCCGTGTGTGTGCGTTACTTTTCTAGTGCCGGCATATCGTGCAACACTACCATCTACATCAGTGCTTCCTTCTCTTTCATTCCATATTGAATTTATTCTATTTGTGTGTAGGAAAAGAAGAAGGAGAAGAAGTAATTTTCAAAAGCGTGGAAACATCTGTGAGCTGAACACGCGTCAGCGGCTTCATTGTGAATCTGATTAGTTTGATTACACTTAATGTGATTTGATATGGTGTCTTAACTTTATTTTTGAGAATTGTTTCTGGGCTTTGAATATGTTGTCAGGATAGTGACCTAATGTGGTTTTTGAAGTCTTATTTAAAAGCTTAATTTCTTTGATTTAAAGGTCTGTAGAAAAGGAATCTCATAAAACATTTAACGAGTATCTGATTTAATATTGTACATACGATAGAAAGTTTGTGTGTAATTGACAGAAGGCTTTCTTACCCCACGCTCTGAACAATATCAAATCATCTCTCATTAATACCTTAACATGCTTGTGCTTTGCTAAACTGCTCTTTTGTGGTAATGCATTTAATATTTTACTGATTTTTATTTTTCTTTGTTGCCAATGTCAGACTAAATTTTTGTAGCTGCTGTTAATGCCAATTTTATTTCGATTCAAGGCTACCATTAATGCATTTATCATTGAGATCACAGATGAGATTTTTTATTTTATTCATGAATATTGTGCATCTTAAGTCAATAAACGATGCCACAGATTGAATTCGTGGTCATGTGACTACTGTCTGATATATTAACCCTTCTGCTTCCTGTAACTCCAATATCACACACTGGAGTTGTGTCTAGTCTCTGTCCAAGTAAACTTCTCTTGCCCACTTGACAAAGTTGAACCCACTTCAATATGGCAGCAGGGGAAGTGCTTGGGGAAGTTTGGTGATGTGTGACCCTGTCCCAAATGGAACCCTAAACATTTGCACTTTCATGACGTAATGTCGCTTTGACTGTCAGGTCTGCTGTGGAGCTCACAGGCTCGGCAAAAGTGCACATCGTGACCTCATGGGCACCCTTCTGAAACCTGAAATAGTAAATCAACAGTCGGTCCGAACACTTAAAGGGCCAGTTCACCCATTAATGAGAATCCTGTGATCATTTCCTCGCCCTAATGTCGCCCGAACCCGTCATATAAAGCCATCGAGTCTCTTCAGAACATCTGGAATAATCCGCTCGATCCGTACGGATCAGTTTTACCATCTCTTTATGAACTTTCTGAAGCGTCAGTGGAAGTTGCTTAGACTGTCAATGGAGGACAGAAATCTTTCCCATTTCATTACAAATATCTTCATTTGTGTTCAGAAGACGAACGAGAGTCAGTCACATTTAATCTGACCATTAAAGCAGAAAAATTCAACTATAAAACAATCAAACAGATTTCATAAGGCTGTACATTAAACCGCATGCGCTGCAGAAATGATGTTCTTCCTCAGGATTTGAGTTTTCCAGCACAAACTCAAAACATCCTTAACTCAGGATTCATTAATGACATGCAAAATGAAGAAATGAAGTCTTGTTTTCTGAGGAATTGAACAGAATGAAGAGAGTTTGAGCTTAAAACAAGAACAAATATCTGTCATTGGGTATGAAAATGACTAACATTTGAATGAAGTTGATTTTTATGAACACACTGGCAGATATTTGCTCTTGTTTTAATCATAAAATCACTTTCACAAGATTTCTCATCTCAAACTGTAAGCTGTTTTCTGTAATATTAAGTAATGGAGATCTGTTGGAAATTGTATTTTAAACTCTGAAGTGTCACTAATACTCATTTACATTAGAGCACATATTGATGTATTGTTGTCAATTTATTCCTTACATTGTCTTTAATTGCTCTTAAATTAAACCTGCAGAAACCCTGCAAATATATTTGGTTCCCAGAACGTTTTTTTTAAAGGTTTGTTTTGGTTAGCCAGGAAAGTTTTCTTAACAGAAATAGAATGTTAGTTTTTGATTTGTAGAACCCCTAACGTTGTTTTAACGCTATTCTAACGTTCCCAGACCGTTCCCCTAACCTCTTTACTGATATCATTACCGTGCTGTGCGTCAGTACTCATCCAGCACGAGTATAGGCTACTGTAAGCCGTATGTGTGGACGTCTACTCCACGAGTGCATGTGAAGTGTGCCTTTGGGACACCACACCGTTTCAACTAAAAATAGAAAACTTTGGATGTTTTTTGGCTGCTCATTTACATGGCAATGGTGTTTCGGGAATGTGCAAGTTTTTGAAAACGATGCCGTTATCGCTTCGGTGTAAACTACAAAAACGCAAATACCACTTTACAAATATCCTTTAAAATGTGTTCATGTAAGCGCACTAGTAGACGAGCCGAACATAAAACTGACACAAACATGTTGCGTATGAATGCTTGTTGCATTTTTATTTGACAGCTTTTTTACTTTAATTTGAAATTCAGTTTTAGATTCTGAAAAAGCGTTAGAATTTAAAGGCATTTAAACACAAATATGCACTGTACAGCACACAGTCATCGTTTTTAGGATTCTAGCAGGTTATTATCAACTGGTTTGGATGCTTCTGCAGTTTTTCTGCTTATATTCCGAGGCAATAGAAAAGACAAAACACCAAAAACAAATTGTGCAAATAATGGTGAGTTTGTGAGAATGATCTACATGGAAATACAACATAATTAAAACTGAGAAAATAGATCTTTTGGATCTCAAGACAACACAAGTAACAGCACAACCGTTAAATAATTATTATATGCAGTGGGATTTTCATAACGCCTTTCTAAATATTGTTTTCCCCCTAATTTCATCCCAGACAGCAACATAGTGTCGTATCTGGTACATGTGGATTCCACGCCGGATCTCTGTTGCTGTCTGGGATAAGTCCAGTGGGATCTAGTTAAAGATCCACTATGAAAATCAAACCGGGCGCATATGAACTGAATGGTTGTGGTCAGCTCAGCCCATGGTGTGGATGAAGGTCCGGTGCACTTCTCTGTAAGCGTTCCGCAGGAGAACGTACGGAAAACACATCTCCAGCATGTCCTGACTCAAGAAGGGTGACTGCTCCACGATCTACAACCCACAGAGCAGAAGAGACAGACTTGTATCATAAAGCATTTTAGATCCTAAGCTCATGATAATCCTCCAGAGGTTTGTTACCATGTGTAGGATGAGATAAACTGAGTCTCTGTTCTTTATTTCCACTCGCTCCACATTCTGACCGAGCTGCAGTAAGATAGCGGACGCCACCTACACATCAGACATCACAGATGAGAGCTTCACTCTGGGTGTGTGCAATGAAAAACACTGAAAAGGCTCAACGGCGTGTCATTCACCTTCAGGAACTCCTGAAGCTGCGCCTGGATGTTCTTTCTCTGGACGGTGAACATGGCGGCAGCCAGATGGTTAACTGCTGAGGCCAGGCAGTGGATGTTGTTCTGATGACCTGTGAAGAACAAGTTAAGCTTCAGAAGTAGTAATCCTCAACGCTTGCACTCACTTAAAGTACTGTGCTGCTATTTAGGGTCTGTCAGAACACCACGATGAGGTTGATGAACAAAGCAAGTGCTCATGTTTTTAGTAATATATAGAAAATTGGATTTTATGTTAAAGGGATAGTTCACCCAAAAAGGAAAATTAGCTCATGATTTACCTGCCCTCAGCTCATCCTAGGTGTGTATGACATTATTCTTTCAGACGAACACAATCAGAGTTATATTAAAACATGTCCTGGCTCTTCCCAGCTTTATAATGGCAGTGAATGGGAGCCCAAAATTTGAAGCCCAAAAAAGTGCATCCATCCATCATAAAAGTGCATCCATCCATCATAAAAGTGCATCCATCCATCATAAAAGTGCATCCATCCATCCATCCATCCATCATAAAAGTGCATCCATCCATCATAAAAGTGCATCCATCCGTCATAAAAGTGCATCCATCCATCATAAAAGTGCATCCATCCATTATAAAAGTGAATCCATCATAAAAGTGCATCATCCATCATAAAAGTGCATATATCCGTTATAAAAGTGCATCTATCCATCATAAAAGTGCATCCATCCATCATAAAAGTGCATCTATCCATTATAAAAGTGCATCCATCCATCATAAAAGTGCATCCATCCATCATAAAAGTGCATCTATCCATCATAAAAGTGCATCCATCCATCATAAAAGTGCATCTATCCATCATAAAAGTGCATCCATCCATCATAAAAGTGCATCTATCCATCATAAAAGTGCATCCATCCATCATAAAAGTGCATCTATCCATCATAAAAGTGCATCCATCCATCATAAAAGTGCATCATCCATCATAAAAGTGCATCTATCCGTTATAAAAGTGCATCTATCCATCATAAAAGTGCATCCATCCATCATAAAAGTGCATCTATCCATTATAAAAGTGCATCCATCCATCATAAAAGTGCATCCATCCATCATAAAAGTGCATCTATCCATTATAAAAGTGCATCCATCCATCATAAAAGTGCATCTATCCATCATAAAAGTGCATCCATCCATCATAAAAGTGCATCTATCCGTTATAAAAGTGCATCTATCCATCATAAAAGTGCATCTATCCGTTATAAAAGTGCATCTATCCGTCATAAAAGTGCATCTATCCGTTATAAAAGTGCATCTATCCGTTATAAAAGTGCATCTATCCATCATAAAAGTGCATCCATCCGTCATAAAAGTGCATCTATCCATCATAAAAGTGCATCCATCCATCATAAAAGTGCATCCATCCATCATAAAAGTGCATCCATCCATCATAAAAGTGCATCTATCCGTTATAAAAGTGCATCTATCCATCATAAAAGTGCATCCATCCATCATAAAAGTGCATCCATCCATCATAAAAGTGCATCTATCCATTATAAAAGTGCATCCATCCATCATAAAAGTGCATCCATCCATCATAAAAGTGCATCCATCCATCATAAAAGTGCATCTATCCATTATAAAAGTGCATCTATCCGTTATAAAAGTGCATCTATCCATCATAAAAGTGCATCCATCCATCATAAAAGTGCATCCATCCATTATAAAAGTGCATCCATCCATCCATCATAAAAGTGCATCCATCCGTTATAAAAGTGCATCTATCAGTTATAAAAGTGCATCCATCCGTCATAAAAGTGCATCCATCCATCATAAAAGTGCATTTATCCGTCATAAAAGTGCATCCATCCATCATAAAAGTGCATCTATCCATCATAAAAGTGCATCTATCCGTTATAAAAGTGCATCCATCCATCATAAAAGTGCATCTATCCTATAAAGCTTGGAAGAGCCAGGACATTTTTTAATACTCTGTGTTCGTCTGAAAGAAGAAATTCATACACACCTGTGATGATTTTAACTTTTGGGTGAACTATTCCTTTAACCCTTTCCCCGTCAGGTTTTTTTTTAACTCTTTCGCCGCCATTGACAGAAATTCCCATGTTTTCTCTGTTATACTGTAGGGGGCGCTGTTGCACATCTTCTGAAAGAATACAGAATCTCCTGATCAAAACATGTGAAGAAGCAGCAGAAACAAGCGACTGAAGCATTGCTGACGCACATGTAAAATAACGCGATCATCAAACATTAAACATCATATAAATCAAAACTGCGTAATGTTACTGAACCAGGACGAGCGACAGGACTGAAGCTTTGGGGTGTTGATGGACTCCATCTGTGTTTGATCATCGCTCTGAATCACATCTGGATGTAGTCTTTGAGCAAAAAGCTGTTATGAAGCATATATGAAGCTGGAATAAAAGCAGAGGCTCTGTTCTTTCTTTTGATATGTTGCATGTTCAGATATTCATACAACAAAATATTCTGGGGGACATTAATTTTTTGTGAAAATGATAAAAAAACGCTGGCGGTGTAAGAGTTAAAAAAGCATTTTCGATCATATTCACAAAACTTTCACGGCCCTCAGAATATTTTGTTGTATGAATATCTGAACCATTTTATTGCATTCTTTTTTTATCTACTCTTGAATGTGGGTAAGTTTCATAAAAATGTTGAGCAAAAAGCTGAGAAAATCACAAGACTGGATTCAGAGCGATGATCAAACACAGATGGAGTCCATCAACACCCCAAAGCTTCAGTCCTGTCGCTCGTCCTGGGGTAACATAAGGCAGTTTTGATTTATATGATATTTAATGTTTGATGATCACGTTATTTTACATGTGCGTCAGCAATGCTACAGTCGCTTGTTTCTGCTGCTTCTTCACATGTGTTTTGATCAGGAGATTGTGCAACAGAGCCCCCTACAGTATAACAGGGAAAACACGGATTGAGGGATTATTCTGTTAATGGCAGGGAAAGAGTTAAGAAAAGTCTATATAGGTCAATGTACATCATGCATAAAGTTTTTGCTTCAGCTGGAGATGATCATCTGCCGCTCGTACTGTAGAGAGTGTTTCTGTCGTCTGTGTGACTCCTGCTCAAACTCACCTCCGTGTTCTCGTCTGTAGGATGAGTTTGGATCCAGGCACAGGCTGGGCAGAGACACGGCGATGTACACCAGCAGCAGGCAGCTGATTTTAAACTCCTCCTCCATCGACAAGTTGTCTGGCGAGGAGAACAACAAGTAATGCATCAGATTAGATAAGCTTGAGACATTCTTCCAGAGAGACAAGCTCTTTTATCAGGACTTCACCTGTCTGCATGTTTGCTATTGCCGAAACCAGCACAGGGTCGATCTCACAGGGCAAACCAGCTGCCGACGCCATTTCATACACACCGAGAGTCATCTACACATGAGACAATCAGAAGAGCTATAAGTAGTTCTGCAGAAGACAATAGTGTCGTTTCCAGTTCAACGTTTCGTGTTTCCTCTTTCTCCCCCCCCAGACAGACTCGAGCTAACAGAAGCAGTGATTCGGTGACATACCTTGATGTCAAGGTCGGGCTGGATGAAGTCCTTCAGACATCTGATGGGTCTCATTAGAAACGGACAGTGTCTGTCCATGATCTACAGACGGAAATGATCAGTTCATGCGCTCGCTCATAAACCAGGCTACAGTACAGCACTACATTACAGCATGTCATGCATTTATTAACAAACACAGAGGGCATTAGTGTATTAGTGTAAGACTGAAGAGATGTACACCGATCAGGCATAACATTATGACCTAATATTGTGTTGGCCCCCCTTTTGCTGACCTGTCGAGGCATGGACTCCACTAGACCCCTGAAGGTGTGCTGTGGTATCTGGCACCAAGATGTTAGCAGCATATCCTTTAAGTCCTGTAAGTTGCGAGGTGGGGCCTCCATGGATCGGACTTGTTTGTTCAGCACATCCCACAGATGCTCGATTGGATTGAGATCTGGGGAATTTGTGGCATCCTGGTGCAATGTGTTCCCCAGGTAAGCCACGCACACGCACACGGCCATCCACGTGATGTAAAAGAACACGTGATTCATCAGACCAGGCCACCTTCTTCCATTGCTCCGTGGTCCAGTTCTGATGCTCACGTGCCACTGTTGGTGCTTTTGGCGGTGGACAGGGGTCAGCATGGGCACCCTGACTGGTCAGCGGCTATGCAGCCCCATACTCAACAAACTGAGATGCACTGTGTATTCTGACACCTTTCTATCAGAACCAGCATTAACTTCTGGAGCAATTTGAGCTCCAGTAGCTCGTCTGTTTGATCGGACCACACGGGCCAGCCTTCGCTCCCCACGTGCATCAATGAGCCTTGGCCGCCCATGACCCTGTCGCCGGTTCAGGTGCCGTGATGAAGAGATCATCAGTGTTATTCACTTCACCTGTCATAATGTTATGCCTGATCGTTGTATATGAATGTAGGAAAAACTAAAATGTGATCCCATTCAATATTAATGAGCATAAACAGAGCTACTGACCTCCGCGAGAGCGTCTTGGACCATGGAGCGAAATGACAGAATCACACCAATAATGGTCACTCTCTTCAACACATTCTCACAGCCTGGGGGAAAAAGTGTGTTGGTTAAATCAGCGTCTCATTACAGTAAGAGTAGATTTATGAATGAGTAAAACACTTTGGACCAGTGCTTCCCTGACGTTTGTGCTTGGGGAAATTGACAGCATTATGCTCTATTTCTGTTTGTTTATTAACTATCGGCATGAAATAAAAATTCACCACATCTATTTTCCAAATGCATCTTAATAATTGTACTGTGAACAATTCATTGGTCTTTTTTTTAAATGTTCATACTTTTGAATCAAGATATCATAACTGGATCTTCCGGTGAATCGACTTTACCCTGTCTATCAGCTAAAGACGCCGCATTTACTTGTTCATAAAAATGTCAGGTCTTTTTACCCATTAAAATAACACTACAATAAGGTTAAAGTAATAGGTAATAATGTAATAATGATAAAAATTGGTTATTTGTGTGATGCTTACTTTTTAGTTTGACATGTTTTATGATTGATTTATATTTAATAATAAAGTAGCTATTATGAATGTTTTTGAAAGGAATACTGTCGACTATAGATTGTATATAGTTGAGTATTGAAGCGTGAAAGTGAGTGCACTGTAACTGTACCTGTCAGCTTCTTTTGAAGGTCAATCATTGCCTCAGGTTTCTCATAGTTAGCTCTCATTTGCACCAGGACATCCATGTTGTCACTTACTAGTTTCTGAAAATCAATACATAATTTATTTCAATCATTTATACACTGTATGACTAAATTAGCCATGTTTGTGCTTTAACATAATTTCTTTATTTTGAAAGATGTAATACCTTCAGTTCTCCAACTTGGGAGATGATGTGCCACATGAGGTTCTCATTTAAAAACTTCATTCCATAAGGGCCAATCAGGTCAGCCAACGACCGCAAACCTACAGAGAAACATGCCATAATAAAATCACAGTGTCCCAGTGTGTGTGTAATAAACATCAAACCAGTGTTTAACACTATTCCAGACTCCAACAGTATCATTGTATAAAATCAGAACCTGGAACAGAAATATTTCCTTGAGTAAAATATTTTTACTATGCAAGTTGAATATATTTTATTATTGTTCTATCATGACAAATCTCTGAGAGTTTAGTATGGTAATAGATATGACAATATTAATGCCTTTGGTCTTAGAATGCATAGATCTGAATGCTGTTGCTGCTGGTTATTACTGCTGCTGATTATGATTATTACTGCTGCTGCTGATTATGATGATTATCAATGCTGCTGCTGATTATGATGATTATTACTGCTGCTGCTGATTATGATGATTATCAATGCTGCTGCTGATTATGATGATTATTACTGCTGCTGCTGATTATGATGATTATCAATGCTGCTGCTGATTATGATGATTATTACTGCTGCTGCTGATTATGATGATTATCAATGCTGCTGCTGATTATGATGATTATTACTGCTGCTGCTGATTACGATGATTATTACTGCTGCTGATTATGATGATTATTACTGCTGCTGATTATGATGATTATCACTGCTGCTGATTATGATGATTATTACTGCTGCTGATTACAATGATTATTACTGCTGCTGATTACGATGATTATTACTGCTGCTGATTATGATGATTATTACTGCTGCTGATTACGATGATTATTACTGCTGCTGATTACGATGATTATTACTGCTGCTGCTGATTATGATGATTATTACTGCTGCTGCTGATTACGATGATTATTACTGCTGCTGATTACGATGATTATTACTGCTGCTGCTGATTACGATGATTATTTCTGCTGCTGATTATGATAATTATTACTGCTGCTGCTGATTATGATGATTATTACTGCTGATGATTATTACTGCTGCTGATTACGATGATTATTACTGCTGCTGATTATGATGATTATTACTGCCGCTGATTATGATGATTATCACTGCTGCTGATTATGATGATTATTACTCCTGCTGATTACAATGATTATTACTGCTGCTGCTGATTATGATGATTATTACTGCTGCTGATTATGATGATTATCACTGCTGCTGATTACAATGATTATTACTGCTGCTGATTACAATGATTATTACTGCTGCTAATTATGATGATTATTACTGCTGCTAATTATGATGATTATTACTGCTGCTGCTGATTATGATGATTATTACTGCTGCTGCTGATTACAATGATTATTACTGCTGCTGATTACAATGATTATTACTGCTGCTAATTATGATGATTATTACTGCTGCTAATTATGATGATTATTACTGCTGCTGATTATGATGATTATTACTGCTGCTGATTATGATAATTATTACTGCTGCTGCTGATTATGATGATTATTACTGCTGCTGATTATTACTGCTGCTGCTGATTATGATGATTATTACTGCTGATGGTTATTACTGCTGCTGCTGATTATGATGATTATTACTGCTGATGAGTATTACTGCTGATGAGTATTACTGCTGATGAGTATTACTGCTGCTGCTGATTATGATGATTATTACTGCTGATGATTATTACTGCTGATGAGTATTACTGCAGATGAGTATTACTGCTGCTGCTGATTATGATGATTATTACTGCTGCTGATTATGATGATTATTACTGCTGCTGATTATGATTATTACTGCTGCTGCTGATTATGATGATTATTACTGCTGCTGAGTATTACTGCTGCTGCTGATTATGATGATGATTACTGCTGCTGATTATGATAATTATTACTGCTGCTGCTGATTATGATGATTATTACTGCTGCTGAGTATTACTGCTGCTGCTGATTATGATTATTACTGCTGCTGCTGATTATGATGATTATTACTGCTGCTGAGTATTACTGCTGCTGCTGATTACGATGATTATTACTGCTGCTGATTATGATGATGATTACTGCTGCTGATTATGATAATTATTACTGCTGCTGCTGATTATGATGATTATTACTGCTGCTGAGTATTACTGCTGCTGCTGATTATGATGATTATTACTGCTGCTGATTATTACTGCTGCTGCTGATTATTATTACTGCTGCTGATTATTATTATTATTACTGCTGCTGCTGATGATTATTATTGCTGCTGTTGATTATTATTACGGCTGCTGCTGCTAATGATTATTGCTGCTGCTGCTAATGATTATTGCTGCTGCTGATTATTATTATTATTATTACTGCTGCTGATTATTATTGCTGCTGATTATTATTATTATGGCTGCTGCTGACAATGATTATTGCTGCTGCTGATTATTATTGCTGCTGCTGCTAATGATTATTGCTGCTGCTGATTATTATTATTGCTGCTGCTGATTATTATTATTACTGCTGCTGCTGCTAATGATTATTGATGCTGCTGATTATTATTGCTGCTGCTAATGATTATTGATGCTGCTGATTATTATTATTGCTGCTGATTATTATTATTACTGCTGCTGCTGCTAATGATTATTGATGCTGCTGATTATTATTATTGCTGCTGCTGATTATTATTACTGCTGCTGCTGCTAATGATTATTGATGCTGCTGATTATTATTATTGCCGCTGCTGCTGCTGCTATCACAGTGCTTGCCGTCTTGTGTATCAAAACACATGACATGCTGTAAAGGAGAGAGGGAGATACGCTGCGATGAAGTTAGCCAATCACAGCAGTGGGCGTTTACTTCCGTTTCTGCAAAAGGGTAATGCCACTTGAAATTGAGTGTTTGAAAATGATTGATAAAAAAAAAAAAAAAAAAAAAAGGGTGCATAAAACCTTACAGACTTTTATAAACTAACCTACTGCATGTATGAAAATGAAGCTAAAGCAGTATACAGATACAGTGGCTATTGAAAAATGTAAAAAAATATTTAGCTGAAATATTATCTTAATACTCCTCTTACCACAGATGTCAGAGTATTCCTCAGCATGAAAGCTCTGTTCGTTCTCAGTGTTCTGGTTGACGAAGCACTGTGTGGTTGGACAGTGGACTATGAGAGCGCTGCTGGCCTGACGCAAGAGACCCTCGAGATACCTGACCACAGGAGACCAGGAACACATTTTAACACATTATCCACATTTAAACAAGAGCCCAGAAACCGTTTAAACGAGAAATCAGACATTAAGAACAACAGCACGACTGTAAGTGTTCAATGACTCGCTCATAAAGGCAGTCAGTTGTTTCATTCCTCAATAAATCGGCAGTGTTGGGGAAAGTTGCTTGTAAAGTTGTCTTAAAATATTGTGATACTCCCTAAAAAAGTAACTAATTGCATTACTTAGGGAAAGTAATGCGTTGTGTTGTTTTCTCACCTGGGCTAGGATTTTTTTTTTTTATATAAAAAGTTATATTTTGGCACATTTATAGGCTCTTTCACACCAAGCACCCTATTTTAACGATCTGAGCGCATGGTCTGAAGCGCACGGTGCAGGTGCACTTAGGGCGTGCCCGAATCCATGTTTGCTAGTCTCTTAATGAGTCATGGGTGTGTTTTGGGCGTAACGTGCAATTAACCAATCAGAGCCTCATCTCCCTTTCCCTTTAAAAGCGGATTCACTATTTACATGAGGAAAGACTGAACGCTTCTCCAGAGAGGAATCCTTTTATTTTAATATTTAAACGTGTGTGCTGCAGTGCGTCCCTGTGTGTGTAATAATCAGAGTGTGTGCGTTTTGTGCGCCGTCTATAGGCTCATATTACTAACACATCCTTTAAATAACACACAAATACTGCACTATTGACTTTAGAGCAGGTGTGTGTTGGTCAATGGCGCAGTGGTTTTCAGTTCCTCACAATAGCAACGCTCCAGCAATGCTCCTGAACTCCTGGTGTTCAGACCAGACGCCCATGGGTGAACAGATGCGCCAGTGCATTTGATATTTAAACAACGTGGAGCTGGACGTGAACATGAGAACTGCGTCCGGCTGAAACTAGCAGAAAACACTTTGCTCCGGGTGTATGATAGAGCCCCAAAAGTGAAATGAATAAGCCTCAGGCAGAAGGAAATGCAAATTTACACCTGTCCAGTAGAAGGCGCTGCTCAAACAAACCTTTCAAAAACTTCATGAGTCTTACCAGTTTGTGTAGAGTGTTGTGATTGTCTGTGATCCGTATGAGTCCAGCGGCTGCGTCTGCTGCAACAGGACGTTCTTCACCAGCCGCGCAACGTCGATGTTGATGTAGCAGTTGAGGCTGTGCAGACTCGTGACATACGCCTGAATCCCAGTCAGCAGGTCAGACGGCCGGGCGATCTCATGAGTGCTCTGGTTATAACCGGCCATCTGCACGATTACCCTGTAAACCTCTATTCGTTAGGTTGAAGTCATGCTAACTGGACAAAACAGAGCTATATGTCAAAATTAGTGGTTTATTAAAGTCAGGTGTTTTTACCAAATGCTTCTGCATTTATATTTTACAGTTGTGAAGGTTTTGAAACATGCTTTAAAAGGCATATTCCTGGTTGAAAACAAGTTCAGCTAAAATGACAGCACTTGTGTCAAAGTTGATTAATTAAAAAAAGTCCAGATTATGACTGTTATATGAAGTTTTTAAAATGTTTTAAAAATGTTTTTTGTTGGTTATGTGAAAGTTAAGGGAACATTTAATTTTATCATTCCTCAAACATTATGGGAAAGTAACTTTTGAGTTTTCTCTGAACTAGTAGCAACATTTAAATAATGTTAGAAGAACATCTTACTAAATTGTTTCATAAACAAATGTTGCATAAACAATATATGCATGTACACTATGTTGCCAAAAGTATTGTGACGCCCCTCCAAATCACTGAGTTCAGGTGTTCAATCCCTTCATGGCCACAGGTGTATAAATCAAGCACTAGGCATGCAGACGCTTCTACAAACATTAGTGAAAGAATGGGTCGCTCTCAGGAGCTCAGTGAACTCAAGCGTGGTGCCGTGATAGGTTGCCACCTGTGCAATAAGTCCATTCCTGACATTTCCTCACTACTAAATATTCCACGCTCAACTGTTAGTGGGATTATAACAAAGTGGCAGCAATTGGGAACAACAGCAACTCAGCCTCGAAGTGGTAGGCCAATCACAGAGCGGGGTCAGCACATGCTGAGGGTTACAGTGCGCAGAAGTCGCCAACTTTCTGAAGAGTCAATAGCTACAGACCTCCAAACTTCTGTGGCCTTCAGATGAGCTCAAGAACAGTGTGTAGAGAGCTTCATGGAATGGGTTTCCATGATCGAGCAGCTCATCCAAGCCTTACATCACCAAGAGCAATGCAAAGCGTGGGATGCAGTGGGGTAAAGCACGCCGCCACTGGACTCTAGAGCAGTGAGACGTGTTCTCTGGAGTGACCAATCACGCTTCTCTGTCTGCCAATCCCATAGACGAGTCTGGGTTTGGCGGTTGCCAGGAGAACGGGACTTGCCTGACTGCATTGTGCCAAGTGTAAAGTTTGGTGGAGGGGGGATTATGGGGTGGGGTTGTTTTTCAGGAGTTGGGCTTGGCCCCTTAGTTCCAGTGAAAGGAACTCTTAATGCTTCAGCATACCAAGACATTTTGGACAATTTCATGCTCCCAACTTTGTGGGAACAGTTTGGGGATGGCCCCTTCCTGTCCCAACATGACTGTGCTCCAGTGCACAAAGCGTCGGTCCATAAAGACATGGATGAGCGAGTTTGGTGTGGAGGAACTTGACTGGCCTGCACAGAGTCCTGACCTCATCCCGATAGAACACCTTTGGGATGAATTAGAGCGGAGACTGCGAGCCAGGCCTTCTCGGCCAACATCAGTGCCTGACCTCACAAATGCTTCTAGAAAAATTGTCAAAAATTCCCATAAACACACTCCCAAACCTTGTGGAAAGCCTTCCCAGAAAAGTTGAAGCTGTTATAGCTGCAAAGGGTGGGCCAACTCCATATTAAACCCTACGGATTAAGAATGGGATGGCATTAAAGTTCATGTGCATGTAAAGGCAGGCGTCACAAAACTTTTGGCAATATAGTGTAGGTATAAATAATGTCTTTGTGCTAACGTTTTGAGAACATTTATAAAGACAAACATTCTATTAACGTTACTGGAAGAACATTTGTTCATAACTTTGAGAGAACCTTGCCAGAACGTTCCTAAAACTTTGTATGACACTTAAAACCCTAAAACAACTATACAGATTAAACAATACACAAATTTTACATATAAATTACACATATTTTCTATAAATTACGGAAGCTACGGAACCAGGGATATTACTTTTATGACACAATTGAGAGGATGTTCATCAAACTCGTCCTGTGTTGTGATCTGAACAGCGCGGTTTGATAGTGAACACTACAGAAGTGAGCCGTACTTGTTGAGCCTCATCTCCAGATGCGTGAGCAGAAACTCAGCAGGAACGACGATGTGTTTGAAGACTGTGAAATCAGCGCAGACGCTGTAGGAAGCGCACAGTTCTGTCAGCGCCTGGTGCATCTTATCCAGACTACAAGAGAAGAGAGCAGTGAGCTTTCAGATCTACAGAGAAACCTTCCTATACTGAATCTGTGAGATGATACACACTTTGTGACAAAGGCTCTGTCCTTCCTAAGGCTTTCCGTCCCTGGTTTCTCTTTAAGCACGTCTCCTTTCTTTGGTACCAGTTTCTTTAGTTTTTTATTGCGTGCTGTGCTGATGGTCTCAGCGCTGTGTTTGGGCAATAACTGAAACGCAGCACAACATGTATACTGTATAAATAAACAATATATTCTTCAGCCTACATCCAGACCCCTTAAATAACCGTATTCTGTACCTTCTCATTTAGGTTACACTGTTCGGCACAGATCTCTAGCACAACCGTACACGTCTGACGGGAAATCTCCTCCAGAAACGTCACACACAGCTTCAAGCTTTGCTTCTCCATTTCTTCCATCTAACACACACGCATACATAGAACAAGACAAATATGGCAGAACATCATTTGGTATCATATCTATTAAGTTTCCTTAAAGAGGGCCTATTATGCAAAGTCTTGCTGTTGTTTTCTGGCTCTACTAGAGCAGGTTTTCCTGCTTGAATGTTGATTATTCCTCATATTCTCCATTGTTGCGGCTCCTCTCTTCCCAGTCTGTCAGTAACTCTGTTTAGTTCCTGTCTCTATGAAGCCCCTCCTTCTGAAAAGCACACTGTGCTCTGATTGGTCGGCTGGAGCAGTGTGTTGTGATTGGTGTTTGGGAAATGCTCCGCCCCTTACCATAACCGCCAGTTTCAACACATGACTAACTAACTCAACCAGGCCCCGCCCCTTTATTCTGCATATGAATTATTATAATGAGGAATATTGTGACGCTGGATCTCAGAATATGCCAAGCTGTGACATCATCGCGTGGTGAAACATCGCCTCAACAGAAGCAGAAGAACGCCTGATTCTGTAGCCCCGCCCACCGATTTGTGCATGGCATGTTATAGATAAATAACACAGGCCTACGTGGAGCTAAACCGGATCGAACTTCCAAGCAATAAACATGCTGCATAAGCTTCATCCGGATTCCAATATTATGAATGCATGGATGAACTTTATTTTTAATGAATATCCAGCTCACGTGGGGAAGACATTGCGTGTTTGTTCCTTCATTTCATCACGGATTCGTTTGTAAACAAGAGACTGGATTTGCAGACAGGATGAGATTACATGAATGAATGGAGCAACACACTTATGTGAGTAAAAAATGTTTTTTATGTGATAGTATTGCATTGTTACAGATCGTTTGATATCTATTGATTATGTACGTGTCTAACTGAACATAACTTCCACGCTGTCACAGGCTGGAGAACCCTTTATTTGAGGTGTTGTTGGTTCATTGTGCTGCGATTTGGGATCAGACTCGGACATGTATGGGCCAGGGCTCGCAAAGCCCAACGTCCTGCTATGTTTTTTTTTCAGACAGGCTACCAAAACGTATCACCGGCCTGCCGACGGGTTATCTTAAATAGTGAAATAACATTCCTTTCTTGATGTGCGTTGTTCACTCTCTTGACTTGATATTTGCTGATTTGTCTGACTCTGCAGTGAGGCTTGTGCGTGCGTGCGTGCGTTAGTGATGCACGGTCTGCGGTTATATCCACCGGTCGGGTGGGCCAAGTAATAAAAAATAACATTCCAATTAATTGTGGGTGGATGAGAGATAAATCATTGTGTTTGTTTGATAAAGACATTTTGCGAGCCCTGTGGGTGAATCATTCCGATTGCCGTTTTCCCACATGCTTTCAAGACAATCCCTCATGTGTACTCACGGGGGAGCCGGAGCTCATTACAATATGCAAAGCTTATCCAATCATAGCAGTGGGCGTTTACTTCCAAGTCTCCAGTGCGGCACGCCCATAAAAAATTAACGTTCCATAAAAGAGGCTAAACCAGGGTAGAAAATAGCCTATTACTTATTCATTATGATGTTTTTGAATTTAAAAACCAAGCGAATGTCATAAGTTGACCTCAGACAACATTATAAAAAAATTTAAAAAGCTAGTTCATGACCTTGAGGAAAACATTCCAGGATTTTTCTCCACATAATGGACTTCAATGGCAACCAACGGTTGAAGGTCCAAATCAGTTTCAGAGGAAGGGCTTCAGAGGCTCTGATGATCCCAGAGGAATAGGGTCTGATCCAGACAAACCATCGGAATTTACCAAAAAAACCCAATCTTCAATGTCAAAATCGTCCGACATCGTTGTTTTACCTTTTTTTGCTAAAGGATGTTTGTATTAGTCTTCGCACGTTCGCTTGGGGTGGTATTTCCGCCTACGTCTAGCATGACCTTTCCGGCGTGATTACACAATCCGTGGCGCTCCGCAGAGCAGACTCCTAATAGACGGTTTATCCGATTTGCACGAAAATTTAAACAGATCATCTTCAGACAATGCCAACAGCAAGATGAGCAATTGAGGTTAAAAAGTATATAAATATTTATTTTTAGAAAATGTCAGATGGTTTGTCTAGATAAGACTCTATTCCTCTGGGATCATCAGAGCCTCTGAAGCCCTTCCTCTGAAACTGATTTGGACCTTCAACCGTTGGTTGCCATTGAAGTCCATTATGTGGAGAAAAATCCTGGAATGTTTTCCTCAAGGTCAGGAACTAGCTTTTTAAATTTTTTTATAATGTTGTCTGAGGTCAACTTATGACGTTCACTTGGTTTTTAAATTCAAAAACATCATAATGAATAAGTAATAGGCTATTTTCTACCCTGGTTTAGCCTCTTTTATGGAACGTTCATTTTTTATACTTAGACTTGGAAGTAAACGCCCACTGCTATGATTGGATAAGCTTTGCATATTATAATGAGCTCCGGCTTCCCCGTGAGTACACGTGAGGGATTGTCTTGAAAGCATGTGGGAAAACGGCAATCGGAATGATTCGCCCACAGGGCTCGCAAAATGTCTTTATCAAACAAGCACAATGACCTGGAATGTTTTCCTCAAAAAACGTAATTTCTTTTCGACTGAAGAAAGAAAGACATGAGCATCTTGGATGAGATGGGGGTGAGTAAATTATCAGGACATTTTCATTTTGAACTGAATTAATCCTTTAAAGCGATGCATTCATAAATAAATCATCTGAGGGCAATGAGGCAAATTCATCAAATCCCATAACTAGTGAACACCAGCCCTTCTGAGTGGGACAGTACTGACCTCCTCTGGACAGAGCGGATGGAGACACTGACTGAAGTGAGAGCAGACGAGCGGGAAGGCCATGAGGTAGCGCTGCATGGACACGTCCTCGCCGTTCTGAGAGAACATCTTCTCAAACACACGCGCGTGGAAACTGAAAGATGACAGGCACAGGAAATCAACAGAGACTCAGCAGAGCATCACCTGTCCATTCACTGGTTCAGACTTCGGCTGTTAATCGATTCGGTCACTAAAACACAGATGAATCGCTGGAAATTAACTATGTCACTGGTTTACGGTCAAATGGCTCACTAAAGACAAGCATTAACCCTCTGGTAACCCTTCTTTAACTTTTGACAGAAAATGTTTACTTTTTTTATTTTTTACTTCATCAGGACAGTACGAAACTTGGTAAAGGTTTTGGCACTTGCTGTATGAAAACCAAAAAAAATAAAAATCATGGACGTGATTCAAAAATGTTAAATGGTCCTGAAAAAACAGTCACACTTGTATTGTTGGCGGTCATTGGAGACGGATCTCATCTAGGGGAAGCGTTCGGTACTGCGCCCAAACACACTCTCACTGAAAGCTCATTTTCTGAGATAACAACCTCACATTTGGAACACACCTTGATTAGATTTATGGCTTTGATTGTAGAGCAAAATGTGTTTGGGAAAATATAGATTTCATATAAAAATTGAAAATAGTATTTTTGTGCATTTTTCATAATTTTTCAAGTTCTCTTTTTCAAACTTGTCTTCACTTCAGCAATAATCTGCCATGTGTCGTCTTTACAGAGAAACCAAACTTCAGTCTGTGATCCAGAGATTCAAGATTTATGAGTTTAAGCTGAATAAAGGGATTATAACTACTGCATTAATATAACTTAGTACCATAAAATCCCCTAAAAATACAAAATACTAAAATATAACTAAAATATAGTACAACACTTTCATTGAAATAAAAAAAAATTCTGTCATTTTTGACCAACACACGAACAGAACCAGAGGGTTAAGTGAATAATATTCTGTTATCATTTGCTTATTGTCATGGTAATCAATTCAGAGTTATTCTAGTTAACTAAAACCTTAAAAAACCTTTTCATCAAGAACCGATATAGTTTGACGTCAAATGGTTTTGATGCAGAAGGCTTGAAATGTGGAGCATGAGTCATACGGACTGCAGTTGATGGCGCTTCTGGTCATTTTGAAGATTGACGTCCTTCATTTTCAGAGCCGACTCACCAGAGGATCGAGAGATCAGCCGTCTCACGGAGGAGCTCGGGCACATTGTCCATCATCCTGGTGTGAAACTGGGCCATGTTCATGATCTTAGCGAGCTCAGGATAGTCCTTCAGCGCCAGAGCAGCTTTACTCACACTGGTGTACACCTGAGGAACACACACACACACACACTCATCAGATCTGTGATGGCCGGTGTACCTTCTCACAGATTACTTAGATTCAGATGTTAGGGATACAATAGTTCCCTAACTAATTGGGCTGCCAACAATTATTTTGATAATTGATTAATCTGTCAAATCGTTACTCCACTTCCTGCCCAATGTTGTCCAAATGTGCAAATGGAAGGCCATGAACACAAATATAGTGAATGTAGTCTATGCTATGCATTCTGTGCAAAACTGAAACAATGGCTTGTCCTACATTTCAAAGCAAAATGACCTTAAAATGCTAAATTAAAAATGATAATAAAGAAAAACAAAAGCACAAACTCAGGTTTAACAGGTAATAGTAATGTAGGAACACAGTAATTTCTTTATCCTGTAAATCAAGTTACATGTTATTATCCAGTTACAGTTCGTCTATACATGCATTACATGTAGAATTTTAAACCTAAATTTAACGTTCAACAACAAATATTTAAATGTGCTTCCTCTCTGCTGCAGTGATTCAGTTCTGTGAAGTTTAACACTTTCCCATTAAGTTATGAAAACATTATTTCTGAATGGTCCTGAACCTTCAAAACCTCCTTATTAAATGTTTGAAAAATGTTTTTTCTTGGTTTTTACGAACATTCCATTTGATCATTCTTCAAACATTATGGAAACGTTACTTTTGGATGTTACTAAAACAAAGGGCCGGATTTACCTTATATTATGACATCGGCAAAAGAAATGTTCTGTCATTTGGTTTAAATCTCATGTTATTGGGGGCCAAGCACTGAAGGTGCGAAGGCACCTTTTGTAATCGTTGGCGTTCTTCTTCTTCTTCCTCTCTCTCGAGTCTATGGCAGCCCATAGAACCGCTTGCAGGAAAGTTATGAAATTTGGCACACAGATAAAAGACAGTCTGAGCTGTCACCATAGCAAATTTAGAGTCTCTAACTCAATCTCTCTAGCGCCACCACCTGTCCAAAGTTGCACTTATGTTTGTGCTAATAACTTTTGAACCGTAAGGGTTAGAAACAATTCTTTTTCTCCCTGATTCTGTGGCTCAAGACGATTCGATTGCACCCTATGACGTCCTACTTTTTCAAACTCCTAATAGACGGTTTATCCGATTTGCACGAAAATTTAAACAGATCATCTTCAGACAATGCCAACAGAAAGTTATGGAATTCAAGTCGATTCATCAAAGTGTTTTGAATAATGCACTAACAAATTTTTTATGTAGCGCTGTATCTCCACAACGTTTTATCGTATTCTGACCAAACTTGGTACATGTCATCACCAGTATGACCTGAGGCTACATGCTGCGTTTCAGTGCAGCGCCACCTACTGGTCCAGAGATACGAAAAAATTGCTATTTTTGCTTATAACTTCTAAACGGTTTGCCCAAAAATAATAAAAGTTGTTTTGTTAGATTCGGGGCAACATGCCCATATCGGCCATTTTGAATTTTGTAGTAAAATGCTGTATTTTACGAATGTACATATCGGTCATCGGCACGATGCCCTGAAACAGTCTGAGAAGTTTCAAGCCATTTAAATATTCACATGCTTATAACTTTGGATTTGGTTGACTCATTTTAACGAGAGTCACATCCTTAGATTCCTGAATCCTTGCCGCATCCAACGATACCAAACATGCTAGGTTTTGTTCAACGTTGTGATTTATCATTTAAACAACTTTCACGAATATCTTGAGAACATTATTAAAGACCTGATAACCTTGAACAAACAATCTATTAATGTTACTGGTAGAACTTTTGTTAAAGAACTTTTGTTAAAGAAAACCTTGCCAGAACGTTCCCTGTTCGCTGTCGTTACACACAAACATGAATGTATAAAATCATGATTCCCACTCCGATAATATGATTTATAGGCCTATGCATATAATGGGTGAATGCGAGCCGTACCTGCAGCCTCAACCAGTCCAGTCTGAACGGCTTCAGGTCAAATTCTTCTCCTGCATCCACTGTATAAGCAACACCAATGTTAAGAAAGCAAATAAATCTGTATGTAACAATTGGATCTGAATTCCTGCTGCATATTTGATCTAATATGCTATAAGATGGCAGATGGGAGAAACTGACCTCAGATCATATCATATCAATTCATATACACTACTGTTCAAAAGTCTGGGCTCAGTAAGATGTTTTAATGTTTCTTAAAGAAGTCACATCTGCTCAGCAAGACTGCATATATTTGATCAAACAAACACACACACACACACACACAGAACCTGGGCAAGAAATTACAATAATCACTCAAATGTATTTCTTAGACGGGCATAAATAAAGGAATATTACACTTAATGTGGCAATATACACTATATTGCCAAAAGTTTTGTGACACCTGCCTTTACATGCACATGAACTTTATTGCCATCCCATTCTTAATCCGTAGGGTTTAATATGGAGTTGGCCCACCCTTTGCAGCTATAACAGCTTCAACTCTTCTGGGAAGGCTTTCCACAAGGTTTAGGAGTGTGTTTATGGGAATTTTTGACCATTCTTCTAGAAGCGCATTTGTGAGGTCAGGCACTGATGTTGGATGAGAAGGCCTGGCTCACAGTCTCCGCTCTAATTCATCCCAAAGGTGTTCTATCGGGATGAGGTCAGGACTCTGTGCAGGCCAGTCAAGTTCCTCCACACCAAACTCGCTCATCCATGTCTTTATGGACCGACGCTTTGTGCACTGGAGCGCAGTCATGTTGGGACAGGAAGGGCCATCCCCAAACTGTTCCCACAAAGTTGGGAGCATGAAATTGTCCAAAATGTCTTGGTATGCTGAAGCATTAAGAGTTCCTTTCACTGGAGCTAAGGGGCCAAGCCCAACCCCTGAAAAACAACCCCACCCCATAATCCCCCCTCCACCAAACTTTACACTTGGCACAATGCAGTCAGGCAAGTCCCGTTCTCCTGGCAACCGCCAAACCCAGACTCATCCATGGGATTGGCAGACAGAGAAGCGTGATTGGTCACTCCAGAGAACACGTCTCACTGCTCTAGAGTCCAGTGGTGGCATGCTTTACCCCACTGCATCCCACGCTTTGCATTGCTCTTGGTGATGTAAGGCTTGGATGAGCTGCTCGGCCATGGAAACCCATTCCATGAAGCTCTCTACACACTGTTCTTGAGCTCATCTGAAGGCCACAGAAGTTTGGAGGTCTGTAGCTATTGACTCTGCAGAAAGTTGGCGTCTTCTGCGCACTGTGACCCTCAGCATGCACCTGTGGCCATGGAAGTGATTGAACACCTGAATTCAATGATTTGGAGGGGTGTCCCAATACTTTGGGGAATATAGTGTATGTGCTGCGCTTTGTGTTCAGAGAATATACTCAATGTCTGGTAGAAAGAACTCACAGTGCTTGAGACTCATCGCAGACAGAGTGGAGACGAATGATGACATGAGAACCGATTCTTCCTCTGGACAGACGTACATGCCCTGAAACCAAAAGATGCAAAAACTGCATAGAAACCTTCTGATATAAATGAATTTTTGTGCGTTTGTGAACAGGACAGAGTGAAGTACCTGTATGGTGTCATTGAGCACCAGAGCGTCATACTGTGACAGATACTGAAGATGGTAGCGCTGAATGATGTATCTGTGTTGAGCCAGCAGAGCTCGCAGACGCTCCATGTAGAACAGCAGCTCTGCCATCTGTCTGTATGGAAACACACTTAACAGATCAGCTTATGACCACACACATCTCTACAAGTTTACAAAGACACCAGTGCTTCTCTTTCAGCACCTGATTGGAAACTAACACACGCACTGCCAGTCTTTTAATTCCAGAAAATAGAGGCATATACATAAGGGTGATTCTTCAACTAGAGGCCAGTTTTACTACTTGAAATGTAAATCTTTAGGAAAGATTTTTCCAGATCTTAGGAAGGAGTGCACAGTTTGAGTTGCTGGTATACTGAAGATGAAACTCACGAGTCTGCGTAATCCTCTGGTGTCTTGGTTTTTGGGATGTTCTCAGCGTGACGCACCAGCCAGAGCACTTCATCACGCGAGAACGACAGCGCCATGAACACAAATAACGCCTGGAAAAACCATATGAGTTCATGACACAGAGATTGTACATCAAAAATAGCACAAAAACATTTGAAAAGAATGATTGAAACCTTGGGTCCAAGCAGTGCCGGTTCATCCTCCAAAACTTTGGTCAGTTCCTTCAGAGCGTTTCTCAGAAAGCTGCGCTTCTCTCTCCGCACGGCCCCGCTGGAGAACCAGAGACGCTCAACACTTACACACTTCAGGAGCCTGACACACACTTCAGCAGCCTGACACACACTTCAGCAGCCTGACACACACTTCAGGAGTCTGACACACACTTCAGCAGCCTGACACACACTTCAGGAGTCTGACACACACTTCAGCAGCCTGACACACACTTCAGGAGTCTGACACACACTTCAGCAGCCTGACACACACTTCAGCAGCCTGACACACACTTCAGGAGTCTGACACACACTTCAGCAGCCTGACACACACTTCAGTTTAAACGCCACACTCATTTCCTGATGACCTACGGCCGACCATCATGTGTGAAAACACTTGTTTGAGAAACAAATATATATTTTCAACCTTGCATTTGTGTTTATTTTGTGAATATATATATATATATATATGTATATGTACTGGTAAGTCGTCACCTTTTAGTGCTTCATATATAGTTTGTTTCACATCAGCTTCACAATAGTAACACATTCATATTCTGCTGTAAAGCAGCTCTAACAAGCCAAATGTGTCATAATTCAGTTCAGTTCAATAACTGTAAAATACATCAATTATGCACATACTGTACATACAGTGTATTTATGCACATATATATGTGTGTGTGTGTGTGTGTCAAACTCGAGCAAACGAGCAAAAGACACAAGAGTGTTTTACATCTGTCACATCTGTTTGGTGTGTATGTGGCTAATCATTTGATGTTTGTGTGTAAAGTTACTGCACAAAAACACCACTTTTGGAAGAGTTAAAATAGTTTTGAATGAAGTGTTTGATAATGCAAGAGATGTGTGACGTTTTGCATCTTGTGTGTGTGTTTTGTGTGTAGAGTTTCAAGAAATGGAGCCATAGTTTCAGAAATTGTGTGTAAGCAATTTAAAAAAAAGTCAAAATCCATTTTTTAAATGTTTCTAAAACCTTTTGTCTTGGTTATATGACCGTTAAGGGAACATTACATTGTATCATTCTTCAAACATTATGGAACGTTACTTTTCAAATGTTCTCTGAACGTTCCGAAACAAGTAGAAACATTTCAGAAATGCTAGATGAATGTCCAACTAACGTTCTGTTAACGGTACTGTTCATAACTTTGAGAGAACCTTGCCACAACGTTCTGAGAATGTTCCCTGTTAGCTGGGTCTTTTTCAAATGTCAAGGGCAATAACTAATAATAATTTATAATTTATAATACATGCTCACCAGTTAGCGATGACATACTCTTTACATTCTTTGATGTCGGGAATGCGCTTATTGTACCTGGAAAGAAAATGTGAAGCTAAGTTGTTTACACGATAAGAACTACTTTGGTGAATACATGAATCGTGCAGCAGAATGCATGCGTTACCCTTTGAGACTGTCGAAGAAGTCCTCGGAGAGCTTGTGTATGTTGAGAACCTCGTCTCTGATGACCGTGATGTACAGGCCGTTCCGAAGGGCCATCTTCCACAGACTCTGAGAGCCAGCGTTACTGTTCAGACTGCCATGGCACA
>CM077213.1:35398002-35440502 GCA_039654625.1 Rhinogobio ventralis | reverse complement strand
GCAATTTTCTAGACTGATATGGCTAGGGACTATACTCTCATTCCTGCGTAATAATCCAGGAGCTTTGCTGCCGTACCATGGGTGCAGCGGCGCAATGATATTACACAGCGCCTGAAAACAGGCTAACTTACGTCAACATAACCAACGTGACAACCTGCTTGCACAGAGAGCGTGCTGGGACTATTTTCAGGCGCTGCGTAATATCATTGCCATTATTTTTTATTCAAGCTTCCATATGAATCTGATCGCACACTGCAAAAAATGCTTTTCTTATTTAGTATTTTTGTCTTGTTTCCAGACTAAATATCTAAGAAATCTTACATCAAGATACTTTTTACTAGATATTATATATAATTATATACAACTTATATAAATATATTTTTTCTCTTGTTTTCTGGAAAATAAAATCGAAAAGGGGTAAGAAAAATAATCTTGTTTCTGTTTGAAATCTTGTTTCTGTCCCAAACAGAAACAAGATTATTTTTCTTACCCCATAGGCAGATAAATTAGCTTGTTTTAAGCAAAAACTCATTTAGACCCCCCCCCCCATGATAAACGTGCGGTCACATGATCACGTTACCTGTTTCCGCTCGACAGCTCATATGCACAGTTATACATTCCCACAATCAGCTTCTTGTCATCGATGCGGGACAGCATGTAAATGACTGAGGCGTAGGTGACGATCAGATCCAGGTAGTTCTTGGTGAAGTCAAAATTTATAGCCTGAAAGCGTTTATGACCACAGATGAATATAAAACATGAATATCTGCCTCCTTTTAAGTTCTATATTCCGTTCAAGAGTCAAACTTACGATGTTAAAGAAGCACTGGCAGGCGTCTATTGTGTTGAGCAACTCATAAACATGATCCTAAAGACAAAACATGCATGAATTAATCAACAATGTTGATACTAAAACAGGAAATGGTGAATTATATCTTTCAGACAAGAAGAACTAAAGAATTTACAAAATCATTTCTATTGCTGATTTGACATGTTTTGGAAAGACTTTCCCAATTCAAGTAGATGGAGCTGTACTTCCTTGACTACACTTAGTAAACTAAACTTAATTGACGGTTTATCCAATGTAAGTGACTAAGTAAAAAATGTTACCTTATCTTTTGGGAGTAAGTAAAACTCCAAAAAAGCCCATGCAAAAATGAAAGCACATATAAGAGTTGAGGTTTTTTTTACAGTGTGCGATTGCTGTCCAGATGAGCACCAAATGACCTTGTCTTGCTGAAGTTGAGACTCTTACCCTGAACTCCATGATGTCGATGAAGGACTCGTAGTAACTGTGCAGGCCCTCCAGAACGGCCGTCTTCTGCTTCTGTATGCTGCTCAGATGTTGCTGCAGAAAATGTGATGGAAGAAGAAAAATATATAAGTATAAGTAACTTACTGACTATAAGTAACTTTGCAATACGTGTCATTTTATTCTACTAACCCAAACCCTAACCAATAACCAATAATTATATAACTTTTGAGCAAAAAAGAAAGACAACCATGAATCACAATGTGGATACTCACACTGCCACCCCTGAAGTCAATGTTGGGAAATTTTCTGTTGATGTATTTGATGGCAGACTCCATGCTTTTATCGGTGAAGTATGATGGTCTTCGCTTTGGGTCTGTGCATACCTGGAGAAACATACATTAGCCAAAACGCAAAAATGAGGAGACATTTCTCCATTCTTGTCCATGATGAATGATGTTTCATTATTGTACTCTTTAAAAAAAGAGACCAAGCTAAACCAGGGGCTTCTGCCATCACGCCGGTTTAGGTGGATAGCTTCTTATGTTTCAGATTAGTTTGCACCAAACCTGGGTTTTAGGCGCCATGAACGTGGCTCTGCTTTTAGCAGTGTTTATCCCCATAGTAAGTAACCAAGTTATGTTCTGGGTAAGAGATCACAAACTGAAACTGGACCAATCAACTGTGAGCAAAGTGACATAAACGTCATAAAGCCACTCCCCCAGTTTCTCTTGCTCCAAATTAAAGGTCACCACTTAGTCACAGATTTTTAAATACAAAACTATCTGACTTTTAACAATAAATAATTATTTTTTATTTAATTATTATACCCATAAACCATTACACATGCGCAATTTTGGTTTAACATTTATTATTAAGCAATAAATACTGATAATATGTAATATAAATAAGATTTGGTATCGATAGATAAAGATTTAAAAATGGCTACAGTGAGCTTACGAGTCTCTGTATACCTATATATTATCAACTATACACCGATCAGGCATAACATTATGGTCTGCAACAATGCTTAGGTAGGTGGTACGTGTCAAAGCAACATCCACATGGGTGACAGGACCCAAGGTTTCCCAGCAGAACATTGCCCAAAGCATCACACTGCCTCCGCCGGCTTGCCTTCTTCCCATAGTGCATCCTGGTGCCATGTGTTCCCCAGGTAAGCCACGCACACGCACCCGGCCATCCACGTGATGTAAAAGAACACGTGATTCCTCAGACCAGGCCACCTTCTTCCATTGCTCCGTGGTCCAGTTCTGATGCTCACGTGCCACTGTTGGTGCTTTCGACTGGTCAGCGGCTATGCAGCCCCATACGCAACAAACTGAGATGCACAGTGTATTCTGACACCTTTCTATCAGAACCAGCATTAACTTCTTGAGCAATTTGAGCTCCAGTAGCTCGTCTGTTTGATCGGACCACACGGGCCAGCCTTCGCTCCCCACGTGCATCAATGAGCCTTGGCCGCCCATGACCCTGTCTCCGGTTCTCCACTGTTCCTTCCTTGGAGCACTTTTGATAGATAAAAAACTTAAAAGGTACAATTTTGTACTCTTTTTTTGGAGAGTGCAGTTTTATAGCAAGATATACTTTCTTCTTGCTGTATAAATGCATTTATATACCTTTGATTCTTCAATCTCTTAATCTTCTGCAAAAGAGAGAAGTCACGCCCCAAACTCTCAGCCTGCTACAGTAGCCACGCCACAAACTCTCCGCCTGTTCGAGTAGCCACACCCCAAACTCTCAGCCTGCTACAGTAGCCACGCCCCAAACTCTCAGCCTGCTACAGTAGCCACGCCCCAAACTCTCAGCCTGCTACAGTAGCCACGCCCCAAACTCTCAGCCTGTTTCAGTAGCCACGCCCCAAGCTCTCAGCCTGCTACAGTAGCCACGCCCCAAACTCTCAGCCTGCTACAGTAGCCACGCCCCAAACTCTCAGCCTGCTACAGTAGCCACGCCCCAAACTCTCAGCCTGCTACAGTAGCCACGCCCCAAACTCTCAGCCTGCTACAGTAGCCACGCCCCAAACTCTCAGCCTGTTTCAGTAGCCACGCCCCAAGCTCTCAGCCTGCTACAGTAGCCACACCCCAAACTCTCAGCCTGCTACAGTAGCCACGCCCCAAACTCTCAGCCTGCTACAGTAGCCACGCCCCAAACTCTCAGCCTGCTACAGTAGCCACGCCCCAAACTCTCAGCCTGCTACAGTAGCCACGCCCCAAACTCTCAGCCTGCTACAGTAGCCACGCCCCAAACTCTTAGCCTGCTACAGTAGCCACACCCCAAACTCTCAGCCTGCTACAGTAGCCACGCCCCAAATTCGCAGCCTGCTACAGTAGCCACGCCCCAAACTCTCAGCCTGCTACAGTAGCCACGCCCCAAACTCTCAGCCTGCTACAGTAGCCACGCCCCAAACTCTCAGCCTGCTACAGTAGCCACGCCCCAAACTCTCAGCCTGCTACAGTAGCCACGCCCCAAACTCTCAGCCTGCTACAGTAGCCACGCCCCAAACTCTCAGCCTTCTACAGTAGCCACGCCCCAAACTCTCAGCCTGCTACAGTAGCCACGCCCCAAACTCTCAGCCTGCTACAGTAGCCACGCCCCAAGCTCTCAGCCTGCTACAGTAGCCACGCCCCAAGCTCTCAGCCTGCTACAGTAGCCACGCCCCAAACTCTCAGCCTGCTACAGTAGCCACGCCCCAAACTCTCAGCCTGATTGTTTTGATTTGTGCCTGGGGGGCTTAATGTTTACACTTTTTAGGGAGATAAACCCGTGAATTACATACTAATTGTAGTCAACAATAAACAATAGAATGGATTTAACATAAAAAAGTCTCAAGTACAACCAACTAATACTCTTTCTGTCAGACATTCTGAAGATTTTGAAGTGCACATTTCACTGTGGATGTCAAGCAGAGACAAATATTGTTGGTAACACTTTAGAACACTGTTCCGTCATTAATGAATAACTACACAGGAATAAATGAGCAACACAATTTTAACACTCTAGTAACTTTCATTAACAAGAAACTCTGATTAATGAATTAATAAGTAATAGTGTTCCGTTGAATGTGGTACTATTGTTTTTCACCTCACCTAGAGCTCTGATTAACCTTTGGCCTTTACAGCCTGACTCAGTGTAGAGGCAGTGCAAAAGCACTAAGGAGAACACATCGGTCAGAGGATTCATTCCATATTTACTTTCACTAAAGCCTGGGATTAGTCTTGACAGTGGATTGGCTGCAGTGTAACTGCTTTCTGAGACAGACAGGAAATGCAGCCGTTTGCAGTGTGTGTGAGAGAGATGTGGTTTACAGAAAGGCCTGACGGGTCCTCTTCATTTCCTGCGTGCACTTCCTCTTTCTCTACAAAACTGAGACAGAACGTACTTTCTTCGGAAAACGTGTCAAAATACAGTAAATAAATGACACTTTTAAAATCCCTCTAAATAAACGAATACAAAACCCATCTGAATGATAAAATCAGACCCAAAACTGGACGATTAAGAAACAGTGTGAGATTTGAGCATCGTTTGGTTCTTCAAACAATTCAACCAGCCGAGCTCCTTCAGTTCAATCTGATGAGAATCAATCACATATTCACTGCGAGCTCAAACTAACTAAATTCAGCCCTGCCTGTATTCGTCTTTTTCATGGGTTTGTAAATATTGCCATTTTCCTCTCACCTTTTTAATATGGTTCATCCTGACTAGGACTCCTTGACCCCGTTCATTGAGAATAAGAAGTTTCTCAGCCAGTTTGAATTGGTAGGCCATGATCCCAGTCCAGAGGAGATGATCCTCAGTGAAACGAACACTGTGGTCTTCAGAGATCAAGGAGAAGTGAAATCAACAATAGAGAAGGCGGAGCTTACAGAGCTTCCGCTGCTCAACACGTATGACACCAACATAAAAGTCAACATGAAATCAAAATCATTGTTTTTTTTAGGTGTCTGTCCTGTGCTCATCTATAACTGTCTGGTTTGGCTCAGCTACAAAATCAGACATCGGAAGACTACAGAGGACAGTTCGGACTGCTGAGAGGATTATTGGTGCTCCTCTGCCCAACCTCTAACAACTGCACTCATCCAGAGTGAGTAGAAGGGCTGGCAAAATCCCTCACATCCAAATCACTTTCTCTTTGAACTGTTGCCGTCCGTCCGGCACTAAAGAATACTGAACACCAGAACAACCAGGCACAACTTTCTTCCCCCAGGCAATCTACATCACGAACAGTTAAATGTTCACACACTGTGCAATGATAAATATGTGCAATACCACTTATTTTTATTTGACAATAACCTACCTCCCTGTTAATTCAATTCTATTATGTTGTATATAGCACATCTGTACTACACAGGGATGGGCAGCATTTCAGATACACATTTGAAATACAAAATACTATTTTGTATTTTAAAGCCTTTGGAAAAAATCTAATGTAATTTGTATTTAAATACATTTAAGATGAGTAGTTTTGCATTTTCAAAATACTCAAAATACTTTGAGCCAGTCAACATCTTTATCAGGGTGCTGTTTTCATGCATCAACTAGTTCAGACCAGACACGCCCCCAACCCCAACATTCATGCACGTGAGCCGCAGCTGTACAACCCAGCCTTGGATCGGCAACTTTTCTGGAATAAGGTGAGGATGTCATGGTGCTAAAGGGTATCACCTAGATGGATGTCTGAAACACAGGTACACCACCTGGAAGAGTACACCATCAGTTATTTAAAATTGACTGTGTTATTGAGTTCTTGTTACTGAGTTCGGAGTAATGGTGATAAAACATATGTCAAAAATTAGTTTATTTACTACAGGGCAGGGGAAGGGAAGAGGTATATAAAATGAAAACAAAAATTTCTAAGCAGTTGCACAGATCTAAATGCTTTTTGGCATTCAGAATAGGCCCAGCTAGATTTCAGCATAATAGGGATACCTGGATTGAAGCGCCAATTTCACATGTATTTTTAAAATACAAAATACTGTAGTTGTATTTAAATACATTTTTCCACACAGTATTTTGTATTTGTATTTTAAATACATTTCCATGTATTTATGCCCATTTCTGTCTGTACATATAAATTGGTCCATTTTGTTATTTTGTGTGTATATGTGTGCATCTATATATAGGCTACCGATTGTTACAATACTGGTATAACTCAAAACTCACGAAGGAGAAGGAGAACTTGGAACAGGAACTTTAATGACAAAACTCACAGGGAACACTCAGAAACACCAGTATACATGAACGTCGACAGACAAACACTGAGAACCAAATACACAGGGCAAACAAGATGACTAGACTAATTAACAAGACACAGCTGGGACAAATGAACTCAAATGATGGTGACCAGGGGAACACAGGAGTGGCGGGAAAATGAACAAACTCAAAGACAAGCAAAACAGACTAGGTTTGGAGGGTGGGGGCTTTAGAGGAGGGCGTGGAAACAACAAGTCCAAAACAAAGAAAATCAGTCCATGGGGGAGTTGAAGGTGGGAGTAGCCAGTGAGAGGCCTGGAGCAGGAGAAGCCAGATGACATGCCAGAGGCCAGCCAAGACGAGGCCCCAGGGCGGAGTCAGAGGAGGGAGGAGCCATGGTGTCGACGACTCAGTGTAGAACACCCTGGGGATGGCCGACGAGGAAACCGCCACTGATGATGGAGCCACTGGAGGAGCCCGCACGAGACCGAGATGGAGCCGCGACGAGCATCCAAGGTGGAGACGGAAGACCGCAGGACAGAGGCTGATCCGGTGGGACCGAGGACGAATGCAAAGCAGAGGGGAAGGCAGAGCCAGACGAAGCCGAAGGTGCAGGCAGGTCGACGACTGACCAAGGCGAAGCCGGAGAGACGAGGGAGCCCGGAGAAGCCGTATGGCTGGAGGTTTCCAGTGGAGCCGAGTGAGGGAGGAGCCATGGCGTAGCTGAAGTGTCGACAGGCCGCGGTGGAGTACAGGGTGCAGAGACTGGCAGCGACAACAGGGGATCCTCTGCGCTGGCTGGAGCTGATGGACTGAGGACCCGGGGCGGGTCCACACAGCATGTGGGCAGAGCAGAGGGGCTAAAGGACATCAGTGATGGTGGGCGAACGGTCTTCCTGCTCCAGGCAGAGTAGCTTCACAGCAGGGAAGTCCATAGGGAATGGGGAAAAACTCAAAAAAAGGGGAAAACACCACCAAAAAAAACTGTTTTGGTCCGTGGATCTGTTACAATACTGGTGTACCTCAAAACTCGCGAAGGAGAAGGAGAACTTGGAACAGGAACTTTAATGACAAAACTCACAGGGAACACTCAGAAACACCGGTATACATGAACATTGACGGACAAACACTGAGGGAAAACTGAGAACTAAATACACAGGTGATGACTAGACTAATTAACAAGACACAGCTGGGACAAATGAACTCATAATGACGGTGACCATGGGAACACAGGAGTGGCGGGAAAATGAACAAAGGAACAAACTCAAAGACAATGTTCACTTGCTGCTTAATATATCCCACCCACTAACAGGAGCCGTGAAGAAGAGATAATCAGTGTTATTCACTTCACCTGTCAGTGGTCATAATGTTATGCCTGATCAGTGTATATATATATTGTGTGTGTGTGTGTGTGTTCAACTTATCCACATATCTGTGTACTGGAAGCTTCTTCTGTCACCAAAACAAATTCCTTGTGTGTGCAAACATAATTGGCAATAAAGGTTTTTCTGAGTCTGGTTCTAATGAAGTGAACTTAAATTAAAAGAGATGTTTTCTTTAAAGGTACACAATGTAACCTTTGTCCCTCTAGCAGTTACAAAGCAAAACTGCATGCATTTTGTGGAAGAACATTGTTTTGGTAGTGCTTCAGCTCTGTGCAGATAAATAGGTTTCTCCTGCTGCTCATAAAACATTCACTACTAGTCTTAAGAGATATAAATAACCCCTTCCATTAACTAACCTCTTCCACTAACTAACCCCTTCCACTAACTAACCTCTGCCTTTAAATAACCCCTTCCACTAACTAACCTCTGTCACTAACTAACCTCTGCCTTTAAATAACCCCTTCCACTAACTAACCTCTGCCTTCAAATAACCCCTTCCACTAACTAACCTCTGCCACTAAATAACCTCTGCCACTAACTAACCTCTGCCACTAAATAACCTCTTCCACTAACCAACCCTATGCCTTTAAATAGCCCCTTCCACTAACTAACCTCTGCCACTAAATAACCTCTTCCACTAACTAACCTCTGCCTTTAAATAACCTCTTCCACTAACCAACCCTATGCCTTTAAATAACCCCTTCCACTAACTAACCTCTGCCTTTAAATAACCTCTTCCACTAACTAACCTCTGCCTTTAAATAACCTCTTCCACTAACTAACCTCTACCTTTAAATAACCCCTTCCACTAACTAACCTCTGCCACTAAATAACTGCAACTAACTAACCTCTGCCTTTAAATAACCCCTTCCACTAACTAACCTCTGCCTTTAAATAACCCCTTCCACTAACTAACCTCTGCCACTAAATAACCTCTGCCTATAAATAACCCCTTCCACTAACTAACCTCTTCCTCTAACTAACCCCTTCCACTAACTAACCCCTTCCACTAATTAACCTCTTCCACTAAATAACCTCTGCCTTTAAATAACCCCTTCCACTAACTAACCTCTGCCACTAACTAACCTCTGCCACTAAATAACCTCTGCCTTTAAATAACCTCTTCCACTTACTAACCTCTGCCACTAACTAACCCCTTCCACTAACTAACCCCTTTCTACTAATTAACCTCTTCCACTAAATAACCTCTGCCTTTAAATAACCCCTTCCACTAACTAACCTCTGCCACTAACTAACATCTGCCTTTAAATAACCTCTTCCACTTACTAACCTCTGCCACTAACTAACCCCTTCCACTAATTAACCTCTTCCACTAAATAACCTCTGCCTTTAAATAACCCCTTTCACTAACTAACCTCTGTCACTAACTAACCTCTGCCACTAACTAACATCTGCCTTCAAATAACCCCTTCCACTAACTAACCTCTGCCACTAACTAACCTCTGCCTTTAAATAACCCCTTCCACTAACTAACCTCTGCCACTAACTAACCTCTGCCACTAAATAACCTCTTCCACTAACTAACCTCTGCCACTAAACAACCTCTTTCACTAACTAACCTCTGCCACTAAATAACCTCTGCCTTTAAATAACCCCTTCCACTAACTAAACTCTGCCTTTAAATAACCTCTTCCACTAACTAACCTCTGTCACTAACTAACCTCTACCACTAACTAACCTCTGCCTTTAAATAACCCCTTCCACTAACTAACCTCTGCCTTAAAATAACCCCTTCCACTAACTAACCTCTTCCACTAACTAACATCTGCATTTAAATAACCTCTTCCACTAACTAACCTCTGCCACTAAATAACCTCTGCCACTAACTAACCTCTGCCTTTAAATAACCCCTTCCACTAACTAACCTCTGCCACTAAATAACCTCTTCTACTAACTAACCTCTTCCACTAACTAACCTCTGCCACTAAATAACCTCTTCTACTAACTAACCTCTGCCACTAAATAACCTCTTTCACTAACTAACCTCTGCCACTGACTAACCTCTTCCTTTAAATAACCCCTTCCACTGACTAACCTCTGCCTTTAAATAACCCATTCCACTAACTAACCTCTGCCTTTAAATAACCCCTTCCACTAACTAACATCTGCCACTAAAAAACCTCTTCCACTAACCCCTTCACTAAATAACCTCTGCCACTAACTAACCTCTGCCTTTAAATAACCTCTTCCACTAACTAACCTCTGCCACTAAATAACCTCTTCTACTAACTAACCTCTGCCACTAAATAACCTTTTTCACTAACTAACCTCTGCCACTGACTAACCTCTTCCTTTAAATAACCCCTTCCACTGACTAACCTCTGCCTTTAAATAACCCCTTCCACTAACTAACCTCTGCCACTAAACAACCTCTTTCACTAACTAACCTCTGCCACTAAATAACCTCTGCCTTTAAATAACCCCTTCCACTAACTAAACTCTGCCTTTAAATAACCTCTGCCTTTAAATAACCCCTTCCACTAACTAAACTCTGCCTTTAAATAACCTCTTCCACTAACTAACCTCTGCCACTAAATAACCTTTTCCACTAAATAACCTCTGCCACTAACTAACCTCTGCCACTGACTAACCTCTTCCTTTAAATAACCCTTTCCACTGACTAACCTCTGCCTTTAAATAACCCATTCCACTAACTAACCTCTGCCTTTAAATAACCCCTTCCACTAACTAACCTCTGCCACTAAACAACCTCTTTCACTAACTAACCTCTGCCACTAAATAACCTCTTCCTTTAAATAACCCCTTCCACTAACTAAACTCTGCCTTTAAATAACCTCTTCCACTAACTAACCTCTGTCACTAACTAACCTCTACCACTAACTAATCTCTGCCTTTAAATAACCCCTTCCACTAACTAACCTCTGCCTTAAAATAACCCCTTCCACTAACTAACCTCTGCCACTAACTAACCTCTTCCACTAACTAACCTCTGCCACTAACTAACATCTGCATTTAAATAACCACTTCCACTAACTAACCTCTGCCACTAAATAACCTCTGCCACTAACTAACCTCTGCATTTAAATAACCACTTCCACTAACTAACCTCTGCCACTAAATAACCTCTGCCACTAACTAACCTCTGCGTTTAAATAACCCCTTCCACTAACTAACATCTGCCTTTAAATAACCTCTTCCACTAACTAACCTCTGCCACTAAATAACCTCTTCTACTAACTAACCTCTGCCACTAAATAACCTCTTTCACTAACTAACCTCTGCCACTAAATAACCTTTTCCACTAAATAACCTCTGCCACTAACTAACCCCTGCCACTGACTAACCTCTGCCTTTAAATAACCCATTCCACTAACTAACCTCTGCCACTAAATAACCTCTTCCACTAACCCCTTCACTAAATAACCTCTGCCACTAACTAACCTCTGCCTTTAAATAATCTCTTTCACTAACTAACCTCTGCCACTAAATAACCTCTGCCACTAACTAACCTCTGCCTTTAAATAACCCCTTCCACTAACTAACCTCTGCCACTAAATAACCTCTTCTACTAACTAACCTCTTCCACTAACTAACCTCTGCCACTAAATAACCTCTTCTACTAACTAACCTCTTTCACTAACTAACCTCTGCCACTGACTAACCTCTTCCTTTAAATAACCCCTTCCACTGACTAACCTCTGCCTTTAAATAACCCATTCCACTAACTAACCTCTGCCTTTAAATAACCCCTTCCACTAACTAACCTCTGCCACTAAAAAAACCTCTTCCACTAACCCCTTCACTAACTAACCTCTGCCACTAAACAACCTCTTTCACTAACTAACCTCTGCCACTAAATAACCTCTGCCACTAAATAACCTCTGCCTTTAAATAACCCCTTCCACTAACTAAACTCTGCCTTTAAATAACCTCTTCCACTAACTAACCTCTGCCACTAAATAACCTTTTCCACTAAATAACCTCTGCCACTAACTAACCTCTGCCACTGACTAACCTCTTCCTTTAAATAACCCCTTCCACTGACTAACCTCTGCCTTTAAATAACCCATTCCACTAACTAACCTCTGCCTTTAAATAACCCCTTCCACTAACTAACCTCTGCCACTAAACAACCTCTTTCACTAACTAACCTCTGCCACTAAATAACCTCTTCCTTTAAATAACCCCTTCCACTAACTAAACTCTGCCTTTAAATAACCTCTTCCACTAACTAACCTCTGTCACTAACTAACCTCTACCACTAACTAATCTCTGCCTTTAAATAACCCCTTCCACTAACTAACCTCTGCCTTAAAATAACCCCTTCCACTAACTAACCTCTGCCACTAACTAACCTCTTCCACTAACTAACCTCTGCCACTAACTAACATCTGCATTTAAATAACCTCTTCCACTAACTAACCTCTGCCACTAAATAACCTCTGCCTTTAAATAACCCCTTCCACTAACTAACATCTGCCTTTAAATAACCTATTCCACTAACTAACCTCTGCCACTAAATAACCTCTTCTACTAACTAACCTCTGCCACTAAATAACCTCTTTCACTAACTAACCTCTGCCACTAAATAACCTTTTCCACTAAATAACCTCTGCCACTAACTAACCCCTGCCACTGACTAACCTCTGCCTTTAAATAACCCATTCCACTAACTAACCTCTGCCACTAAATAACCTCTTCCACTAACCCCTTCACTAAATAACCTCTGCCACTAACTAACCTCTGCCACTAAATAACCTCTTCCACTAACCCCTTCACTAAATAACCCCTGCCACTGACTAACCTCTGCCTTTAAATAACCCCATCCACTGACTAACCTCTGCCTTTAAATAACCCATTCCACTAACTAACCTCTGCCACTAAATAACCTCTTTCACTAACTAACCTCTGCCACTAAATAACCTCTGCCACTAACGAACCTCTGCCACTAAACAACCTCTTTCACTAACTAACCTCTGTCACTAACTAACCTCTACCACTAACTAACCTCTGCCTTTAAATAACCCCTTCCACTAACTAACCTCTGCCACTAAATAACCTCTTCCACTAACCCCTTCACTAAATAACCTCTGCCTTTAAATAATCTCTGTCACTAACTAACCTCTACCACTAACTAACCTCTGCCTTAAAATAACCCCTTCCACTAACTAACCTCTGCCACTAACTAACCTCTTCCACTAACTAACATCTGCATTTAAATAACCTCTTCCACTAACTAACCTCTGCCACTAAATAACCTCTGCCACTAACTAACCTCTGCCTTTAAATAACCTCTTCCACTAACTAACATCTGCCTTTAAATAACCCCTTCCACTAACTAACCTCTGCCTTTAAATAACCCCTTCCACTAACTAACCTCTACCACTAACTAACCTCTGCCTTTAAATAACCCCTTCCACTAACTAACCTCTGCCTTAAAATAACCCCTTCCACTAACTAACCTCTGCCACTAACTAACCTCTTCCACTAACATCTGCATTTAAATAACCTCTTCCACTAACTAACCTCTGCCACTAAATAACCTCTGCCACTAACTAACCTCTGCCTTTAAATAACCTCTTCCACTAACTAACATCTGCCTTTAAATAACCCCTTCCACTAACTAACATCTGCCTTTAAATAACCTCTTCCACTAACTAACCTCTGTCACTAACTAACCTCTACCACTAACTAATCTCTGCCTTTAAATAACCCCTTCCACTAACTAACCTCTGCCTTAAAATAACCCCTTCCACTAACTAACCTCTGCCACTAACTAACCTCTTCCACTAACTAACCTCTGCCACTAACTAACATCTGCATTTAAATAACCACTTCCACTAACTAACCTCTGCCACTAAATAACCTCTGCCACTAACTAACCTCTGCATTTAAATAACCACTTCCACTAACTAACCTCTGCCACTAAATAACCTCTGCCACTAACTAACCTCTGCGTTTAAATAACCCCTTCCACTAACTAACATCTGCCTTTAAATAACCTCTTCCACTAACTAACCTCTGCCACTAAATAACCTCTTCTACTAACTAACCTCTGCCACTAAATAACCTCTTTCACTAACTAACCTCTGCCACTAAATAACCTTTTCCACTAAATAACCTCTGCCACTAACTAACCCCTGCCACTGACTAACCTCTGCCTTTAAATAACCCATTCCACTAACTAACCTCTGCCACTAAATAACCTCTTCCACTAACCCCTTCACTAAATAACCTCTGCCACTAACTAACCTCTGCCTTTAAGTAATCTCTTTCACTAACTAACCTCTGCCACTAAATAACCTCTGCCACTAACTAACCTCTGCCTTTAAATAACCCCTTCCACTAACTAACCTCTGCCACTAAATAACCTCTTCTACTAACTAACCTCTTCCACTAACTAACCTCTGCCACTAAATAACCTCTTCTACTAACTAACCTCTTTCACTAACTAACCTCTGCCACTGACTAACCTCTTCCTTTAAATAACCCCTTCCACTGACTAACCTCTGCCTTTAAATAACCCATTCCACTAACTAACCTCTGCCTTTAAATAACCCCTTCCACTAACCCCTTCACTAAATAACCTCTGCCACTAACTAACCTCTGCCTTTAAATAACCTCTTCCACTAACTAACCTCTGCCACTAAATAACCTCTTCTACTAACTAACCTCTGCCACTAAATAACCTCTTTCACTAACTAACCTCTGCCACTGACTAACCTCTTCCTTTAAATAACCCCTTCCACTGACTAACCTCTGCCTTTAAATAACCCAGTCCACTAACTAACCTCTGCCTTTAAATAACCCCTTCCACTAACTAACCTCTGCCACTAAACAACCTCTTTCACTAACTAACCTCTGCCACTAAATAACCTCTGCCTTTAAATAACCCCTTCCACTAACTAAACTCTGCCTTTAAATAACCTCTTCCACTAACTAACCTCTGCCACTAAATAACCTTTTCCACTAAATAACCTCTGCCACTAACTAACCTCTGCCACTGACTAACCTCTTCCTTTAAATAACCCCTTCCACTGACTAACCTCTGCCTTTAAATAACCCATTCCACTAACTAACCTCTGCCTTTAAATAACCCCTTCCACTAACTAACCTCTGCCACTAAACAACCTCTTTCACTAACTAACCTCTGCCACTAAATAACCTCTTCCTTTAAATAACCCCTTCCACTAACTAAACTCTGCCTTTAAATAACCTCTTCCACTAACTAACCTCTGTCACTAACTAACCTCTACCACTAACTAATCTCTGCCTTTAAATAACCCCTTCCACTAACTAACCTCTGCCTTAAAATAACCCCTTCCACTAACTAACCTCTGCCACTAACTAACCTCTTCCACTAACTAACCTCTGCCACTAACTAACATCTGCATTTAAATAACCTCTTCCACTAACTAACCTCTGCCACTAAATAACCTCTGCCTTTAAATAACCCCTTCCACTAACTAACATCTGCCTTTAAATAACCTATTCCACTAACTAACCTCTGCCACTAAATAACCTCTTCTACTAACTAACCTCTGCCACTAAATAACCTCTTTCACTAACTAACCTCTGCCACTAAATAACCTTTTCCACTAAATAACCTCTGCCACTAACTAACCCCTGCCACTGACTAACCTCTGCCTTTAAATAACCCATTCCACTAACTAACCTCTGCCACTAAATAACCTCTTCCACTAACCCCTTCACTAAATAACCTCTGCCACTAACTAACCTCTGCCACTAAATAACCTCTTCCACTAACCCCTTCACTAAATAACCCCTGCCACTGACTAACCTCTGCCTTTAAATAACCCCATCCACTGACTAACCTCTGCCTTTAAATAACCCATTCCACTAACTAACCTCTGCCACTAAATAACCTCTTTCACTAACTAACCTCTGCCACTAAATAACCTCTGCCACTAACGAACCTCTGCCACTAAACAACCTCTTTCACTAACTAACCTCTGTCACTAACTAACCTCTACCACTAACTAACCTCTGCCTTTAAATAACCCCTTCCACTAACCTCTGCCACTAAATAACCTCTTCCACTAACCCCTTCACTAAATAACCTCTGCCTTTAAATAATCTCTGTCACTAACTAACCTCTACCACTAACTAACCTCTGCCTTAAAATAACCCCTTCCACTAACTAACCTCTGCCACTAACTAACCTCTTCCACTAACTAACATCTGCATTTAAATAACCTCTTCCACTAACTAACCTCTGCCACTAAATAACCTCTGCCACTAACTAACCTCTGCCTTTAAATAACCTCTTCCACTAACTAACATCTGCCTTTAAATAACCCCTTCCACTAACTAACCTCTGCCTTTAAATAACCCCTTCCACTAACTAACCTCTACCACTAACTAACCTCTGCCTTTAAATAACCCCTTCCACTAACTAACCTCTGCCTTAAAATAACCCCTTCCACTAACTAACCTCTGCCACTAACTAACCTCTTCCACTAACATCTGCATTTAAATAACCTCTTCCACTAACTAACCTCTGCCACTAAATAACCTCTTCCACTAACTAACATCTGCCTTTAAATAACCCCTTCCACTAACTAACATCTGCCTTTAAATAACCTCTTCCACTAACTAACATCTGCCTTTAAATAACCCCTTCCACTAACTAACCTCTGCCTTTAAATAACCCCTTCCACTAACTAACCTCTGCCTTTAAATAACCCCTTCCACTAACTAACCTCTGCCACTAAATAACCTCTTCCACTAACGAATCTCTGCCACTAACCTCTTCCACTAACTAACCTCTGCCACTAAATAACCCCTTCCACTAACTAACCCCTTCCACTAACTAACCCCTGCCACTAACTAGCCTCTGTCACCAACCATTTGTTGTGTATGGGGCTGCATAGCCGCTGACCAGTCAGGGAGCACATGCCGACCCCTGTCCACCGCCGAAAGCACCAACAGTGGCACGTGAGCATCAGAATTGGACCACGGAGCAATGGAAGAAGGTGGCCTGGTCTGAGGAATCACGTGTTCTTTTACATCACGTGGATGGCCGGGTGCGTGGCTTACCTGGGGAACACATGGCACCAGGATGCACTATGGGAAGAAGGCAAGCCGGCGGAGGCAGTGTGATGCTTTGGGCAATGTTCTGCTGGGAAACCTTGGGTCCTGCCATCCATGTGGATGTTACTTTGACACGTACCACCTACCTAAGCATTGTTGCAGACCATGTACAGCCTTTCATGGAAACGGTATTCCCTGGTGGCTGTGGCTCTTCCAGCAGGATAATGCTCCTGCCACAAAGCACAAATGCTTCAGGAATGGTTTGAGGAGCACAACAACGAGTTTGAGGTGTTGACTTGGCCTCCAAATTCCCCAGATCTCAATCCAATCGAGCATCTGTGGGATGTGCTGAACAAACAAGTCCGATCCATGGAGGCCCCACCTCACAACTTACAGGACTTAAAAGGATCTGCTGCTAACATCTTGGTGCCAGATACCACAGCACACCTTCAGGGGTCTAGTGGAGTCCATGCCTCGACGGGTCAGCAAAAGGGGGACCAGCACAATATTAGGTATAAGGGGGTCATAATGTTATGCCTGATCTGTATATATATTTTCAAATTTCATGTAGATCTAGAACACCATCCCATATAACAGGGAACGTTCTGGCAAGGTTCTTTTAAAGTTATGAACAAACGTTCGAGTAACATTAATAGAACATTCATTCAAAGTTATCTTTAATAATGCTCTCAAAATGTTAGCACAAAAACTTCCTGAAAGGTTTCTACTTGTTTCGGAACGTTCAGAGAACATTCAAAAGTAACATCCCATAATGTTTGAAGAATGATACAATGTAATGTTACCTTAACGGTCACATAACCAAGAAAATACATTTTTAAAACGGCTGAGGAAGTGACAGCAAATTTGACATCTTTCTTCCTTCTGAACAACGTAATCAATCTCAGTGTTTTGAAAGAATATTGCATGGTTTATTATAAATGATCCATGGTGTTTATATGCCCCTCGTCCTCCTGACAGCATCTCTTCTCTGATGACGTGATGAGCAAGGAATGAGCACCCATGTGACGTGTTACCAGAGATTAACAAAAAGCAACAGCTTAGAACTATGGGTCACTTCAAACCAACCAAACATCATGACCTAATATCCCTTCGTACAGAATATAGTTCCAGAGGAAGAGGAGAGTAACTGACACTTAGATTTCACATGAATTACCCCTTTAAAGCTGGAGAACGTGTTATTTGAGGGATTTGCAGTAAAGCCACTAAAGACCGTTAGCCATTAGAGCCGTGTTTGTCTGAGCGGCGGGATTGACAATCAGAACAGGAGAAAGCAACGCTGCGTTAGACGAGCGTGTTCATACACAGAGAGACTGACACTGCTTTCTCAAAGCATGGCTTTATTGTGTTTGGTATAAAGTCCTTCTTGAGAACATCTGTACACCGCTGACTCCTCAGGGCTCTATTTAGCCGCGGCTTTCCTTGCGATGGTCTTCATCCCCTTCTTGTTGTGTTTCTTGGCAAAGCGCATGTTCCTCAGAAACTTGGGATCCACCTGTTAGAGAAACACATGCATTAACTCCTGAAAACACAACCAGTGCACTGGCAGACTGAAGGCCTCGATGTGGAGCAGCCGCGAATGATGAACGGGACTGCCAACGAGAACCGCTACACGCATTTCACATTTTCGTGAAGCGTCGGTACAGTCGAGGGCTTTGATTCAGTATCGATTCATTTGGACATACATCAGGTACATTACACACTTTCTCAAAGAAACTGAAGCCGTACACTATAAAGGGAATGAGGAAGCTGCTGGGCAATCGATTAATCGCATCCAAAATAAAAGTTTGTGTTTACATGATGTGTGTACGGTGTATAATTATGTATATTTGAATGCACACACATGCATGTATATATTAACACAATTTACCATGTATAAATATAACATTTCTTAAATATATACATGTGTATCTATATATTCAAAATTATACAGTACACACACCTCATGTATACAAACTTTTGTTTTGGATATATAAATAATGTTTGAGTGTTGATTACCTAAAACTAGGGCTGTGCGAGACTAGCCGACCACTGGATTAAACGATAGCGCTGCTGCTAGTCGAAAATACGAGTCGCTTGTTTTTTTTGCACATTTCATGTTTTGCTTTATATTTTTACAAAGGCTACATTTAAATTACCATCATGTTAATGTTACATCTTGAAATTAATATTTTATTTTGAAAAGTGTATATCCGCAGCAAAACAAAATCCTTCAGCGTGACCTCGTGTGTTGGGTTTCTCCGGCGCTCGCGGCTCAGACGAGGGAGGATTTTGAACGCTTGCACAAATCTTCGTTATCTTCGGTCATGTCAAATTAAGCTTGCTTAGGCGTGATACTACCGGTTATGAGGGACAATACGGTATGACATTTTATATCGGACTAAAGAAGAAACATTATGAATGAAACTTACTGTACACTTGAACAGTTGCGTAATCAACATCCTAACGATAAGAGCAGTTAAATAAATGTAATGTCTAGTTGTCAGTACACGTCAAGCTTTTCTTGCGATTTTGCCGCCTGTCATGTGCTGAGATACTTTTCATACACGGACATGCAAGTGGTTGCCGTGGTAACAATAATACCTTATGTGGACTAACTTTTATTTGAGGAAATCTGTTCATTGTTTGAGAAGATCAAATTTTGCTCTATAACAGAATCAGAGACGGTGTAATCTCAGTCGGAGCGCTGCAGAGGATCTCTTTAGTAAATATTTATACTACAGGAAAACACGAATAGCCGAAACATAATGGGCGGAGTTTAGTGGCATGTCGTGGCCTCCCATTGGTCCATAACTGACATGTGCTCTCTTTACTAGGCTGCCCCCTAATAGTCGACTAGAAGAGGCTTGGTCGACCAAAATTGTATTAGTCGGATAGTCAAAGCAGAAAAAACCTCCACAGGAAGTGATGAAATCACGCAGGCTGTGATAGACAGATCGTTAACGGCAGGAAATCATTCATCGACCTCAAATATGGCTGATCACTTGAAACATATCAGTAGTAGCAACTCTACAAATCAGTTCGCTCTAATGTTAACCTAGATAATTGTGCGCTATTATTAGACGCATATCTGAGTTTGTGTAAAGGGCCTGCTTTTATTTCTGTAAACTTACAATAACAAATTTGATTTTGTATAGAAAACAATCAGGATGCGCTTTCTGCCATCTCGGTCTCAGTGAACTTGAGCACGTCTCAAATCAACCCAAACTCAGCGTACACTCGCCTCACAGACATGAGGAATATCTGTAGAAAGCTTGAAATGTCTGCTTTTCATGTCACGATTAGACATGTGCCGGTGTACGGTAATACGATATATCATGATAATGAACATGCATGATTGTTATCGTGGTCACTTCAAAATACCGTGAACTTTCAGAACACATTAAGAATACTTTACCCATCAACCCTTTAAAACGAACAACACCGCTGTATGCTGGGTCAAAGAGGAACACGCATGAGCAACACATGGTGGGACGAGTGAAGGAGACGCACATTCACTCTCTGACAGCAGATGGCGCTGATGGAACAGCAGAAATGCAGTTTCCTGTATTCGCTACGGTGCTCTTCACATCACTAAACACTCAGTACTTAAAGACTTACAGCCATTTATTTTCAAACAAACATTTTATATTTTAATTATATTTTAAATATTTTCAACATTTAAGAACACATTAAAATCAAAAGTTGTATTACTGTATCATTTAATGGGCCTGAGCCAACATTAACAGTAGTATTTAATTAACGTTACCAAATAATAACTTCGTAACAAATGTAACTATTTGCTCTTTGAATGAGAGTATAGTCCCTAGCCATATCGGTCTAGAAAATCGCAACTTTTCATTTTCCGTCGGTCTTAGTACACGATGTAACTATACACATCACAACATGTAAATAGGAAAATGTTGGTGTTATTTTGTCCCTTATTGAGCAGTAGGCTAGCTGGAGCCGTTTACCTCCAGTCTTTGTGCTAAGCTAGGCTAGCGGTGGGTGCGTCAGACAGAGTTACGGCACGCACGGAGATGAGAATGGTGTGTATGGACTTATCTAACTCTGGGGGATACGGTGAATAAGCTAAAGTCCCAAAAGGTCGGTGTGTTCCTTTAACGTTAGTTAAAGCATTAACTAGTGAGACCTTACTGTAAATGTTACCTATTGTTCTTCATAATTCTTTTGCATTTTAATCTGTTTGAAATATTCATTTACTTCATACTTTATATATTGCTTTATTGTATTTAAATGTTCAGTTCTTTTTGTCATAAGAAAAAGTTATTCAACTCAATATCGTGATAATACCGTATACCGTGATAAAAGCTTCAGCAATTAATCACAACATGAAAATTTGACACCATCACATGCCTAGTCACGATTCGATACTTTTGAAATAATGAACTCACGATACACAATATTTTAAGCCAAAATAAAGTTGTGGCTTTATATCAAGCGATTGAGTTTTTTTTTAAACTTTTTTATTATTATTATGGTTTATTAGTGTATTATTATCATCATCACCCACAAATATTCCCCCACTGCATTACTTTAATACATTAAACGACTATATATAATATCACAAACTCTGTAAACTTTAATTTTTCCCACAGTTCTTGCTTTTTGGGCGAATTATACCTTATAAATACAGCAAGTGGAGCCTTGGATAAAACAACTAGCGCCAATCGTATTGTTCACATCAACGATACATATCGCATTTTTATATCTCGATATACAATGTACCGTTACACGATTTTAAATGAATCGTGTTTTCCTGACATTCATATGAGCCTCATTTCGATACATCAATATTGATCACTGTCAGTAACAGTTTCGAGAGTGAATCCCGCATGTATATGCAGATATGGGTCTGTGTGTTGAAGCGTGTATGTGGCCGCTTGTCAAGAATGGAAAACAAAAGTTTTATTGAAATTCTGAATATATTATAGGTCTATTAATTACTTTTTATATCGCCTAGACAGTGCACAAAGAGTGCTTCTTAGAGAGGACTAGCGCGCGTGCAGAACTCAGCACTGGACAAACACTCCAGCGGTGAGTGGAATCTCACAAACACCTGTGATTGGCCATTGCGTTCAAGAGATCAACAGACATGTCTGTGATTGGCTGCATTACTCACTGAAGAGAAAACACGTTGGAAACTGAATCATTTGACGAGTGCAAATACAGATATACACGGGTCTTTTGCCAACTCTTTTTGGCTAATAATATGCTATTATTACGAAGAAAACCGATCCTAGACCAGCAGTTACGGGCAGATTTTCCCTCTGAAAGCAATCAGTAGCAGAAGCAGCAGCGACAGTGGTTTGAGTGAGGAAATGACACGCTATTATCAAGTCTGTCTCCCTCGGTCCGGAGGGGGGCACAGGGATGTCCTCCGCTGGCACCAAGCCTGGGTTTGTGTTTTTCGCTACATTCACGTTGTAAACCAATGCTGCCACTCAAGTCTTGACATCACACGCATACCCTCTATTAAAGGCTCATTATTATGATTTATGGCTTATTAATATAAAACGCACAATTAGTCGACTAATCGCTTACATGAATGACTACTAGTCGATTAGAACAATCTTTAGTCGAGGGCAGTCCTACCCTGCATTTATGCCGTAAGCTGATTATATTATATTCATATCATTGTCTAATCAGAAAGCGAGTGCTGTTGCCTTCAGCAGTTAACATCTCGAGGTGAATATCAGTTCTACAGCGTTTAACACTTCTTGAATCTGAGCAGATGAAGGGTTAGCCCTAACTAGCATCAAGACGCTCACGCATTTGGCAGACGCTTTTATGCAAAGCCACTTCACACACTGCATACTTTCGTTTTTACTAGTTCACGCATTGCCTGGGACTCGAACCCATGACCGCAGTGTTGCAAGCGCCATGATCAGCAGTGAGAGGAGGATGTGTTCTTACCCCTTTGAGAGACTCATAGCGCTGAGATCTCGGCTTCTTGATGCCGTTCCTGTGCCACTTACGAGCTGCACACACACACACACACAGTTATTAAACATCCACTGCATCACACACACAGCCATTAAACATCCACTGTATCACACACTCACTCGGACGGAAACTTACACTGGTTGTGTGTGGTGTGGTTCTTCGACTTGGCCATTTCTGATCACTGTCTGCTGACAGAAAAACAGCAACATTTAGAACAAATGAAAAATAACGAGAAGAATCAGCATTTACAGACTTTATACCGCAGCGGAGCATAAAACTAGCCTAACTCCCTCAGGAGCGCTGCATGCTAACGGCTAATATAAACTATAAACTTCACCATCAGCGCGCGCCCGGGCTCAATACTGCACACGCGCTGCTCGTGAAGCGTCACTGGACGCGTTACTGAACTGATGTTTCAAGAACAGTTTGTGTTTTCTGAGGATTCACTCAGATTTCATTTCGATACGGAGACAAACTCAAGACCTACCACACGAAGCGCACGACAACCGGAAGAGAGAGAGGCCGCGGTGCACTGTGGGAGATAAGAGTCCCCCTCACCGGATGTGCAGAGTTCGGAAGACTCATGTAAACAAACACAGCGTTTTATTTCACTTTCAATTCTGAAAACTATGGAATCCCATTTTCGCCTCATAAGAAAAACAATCATGCTTTTGTAAATCATAATTATGTCGAGAAATGTCACATTAAATAGTTCATAATTTTTTTCTTATAATTTCGACTTTTGCGTCATAATTCCGACTTTATCTCACCATCATAATGTCATAATTATGATTTACAAATCATATTTGTTTTTTTCTTGTGCCGGATTTGACACCACAATAGTGTACTACATTAATAAAGTCATTAACGTTGTCCACTAGTAATAATAATACAATGAAACTCGCACACAAACATAACATGAAAATGTAACAACAGCCATAGTAACTGTGTGATTTTTAATCTATATGATTACCATGGTAAATTGTGTGTAACTGAACGCCACACGTGATGCAGTAGAGCGAAGTGTCCAGCAGAGGTCAGTGTAAACACACGTCATATCCTCTAATGGAGCAGAGATCACGTGAGGTGAGAGGATCTCACAGCTCCCATTCAGTAATGGCTTCATATTTACAATGTGTCACATGTAATGCAGAGATGAAGGCAATGTATGTTTTGTATGTATATTTCCCAAAGTAGCCCAGCACCTACAGTCTGCAATGATGAGGTCAGACTGAGAGATTATTTCATATAGCCTATATATATATATATATATATATTGAGCTCTTATGGAGATATGACTGTGTCTCCATCACACACGCTGCTATTATTATCGTCTTCCTCCGGCTCGGGCCTGGCTCGCCTCTCTGTCTGATGATATGCAGGAACTTCAACGGACTAAATTTAGACCGCCGAACACTAACCCTGCTCTTTCTTCCTTTATTACAAGAACAGGCTGATCACAAGAGGACTGAAGGTACAGACAAACCCGTCATGATGTCCGGCGTACAGATTATTGTGTTAAATTCATGTTTCCTGGTAATCTCAGAATACCTTAATCTCTTCTCTGATGACGAGGGCGGGGCAACCTGTCACTCACATGAGATCCACCAATAGCAAACCACAACCATCCAATCAATTCCCCACAGACACAATCAAGCCCCGCCCTACATTTGTTCTTGTCCCTGAAGCGATTCACTCGATATACGGCACAATAGAAGAGAAAAGACCAGCGCAACTTCACTTTAACATCATCATAAATCCATAAACAGTGATGCTTTTCATAATTATCATTTTATCCGAAATGAACGAAGGTCTGACGGGTTTGGAATGACATGAGGGAGAGGAATTAATGACAGAAGTTACATTTTTGGGTGAACTATCCCTTTAAGAGCACTGAATATTGGAGAATCCTGCATACGTCACCGGAGAGAAGATCCAGTAATCACTTTCTGATTAAGCCAGGTAATAAAACATGCATGGATTAATTAATTGTTCACAATAAGATCTAAAACATGCATTCACAAAATAGAACGTTTGAGTTTTAATTTCATGCCGACTTTAAGATCAGGATAATGACATGAAACGGCTCTAGAGTCCCTGTTACAGCATCACAGTCTCTTCTGTCTTTTATATAGCAGATATATATGAAGTCCAAGTGTTGAGCTGCTCAACTGTGTGAAGGCTTTGCATGAAGATTTCTGATTTGTCAGGGTTACGTCATGTCATCTCATGAAGGTTTCAGCTCATTTAACAGGCCGTGTGTTCCTCAGATGTTTGGTTAAAAGAGTCTATCCACACAGTCACTGACTGCAAACAACTCATCCATGTTTAAGAACGGAGGACGGATGATCTTATGAACTCCACAGACACATTTGTCACGCACTGATGAAGGATGATGGGTAATTGCTTCTATCTAATACACGCCGGTGCCTTTCTATAGACAATAGATGCCAAATGACAATAATATACTTATGCACTTTTTATTACTGAATGCATAAATGAAACAAAATTCACATTATGCATGTCACATACAACAAAGTACAAAACAGTACCATGGTATTACCACACTCTTAAAAATAAATGCTCTTTATTGGCATTGATGGTTCCATGAAGGAACTTTAAAGGGTCATAACACACACAGTTTCTGCCAGTCTCGTGTTAATCTTGAGTATCTATAGAGTAGTGTTGATCCTTCATATCTCCCAAGAGTCTTTAATTTGATCATATTTATAAAAGACAGATACACTGTACCGATTCTTTCAGAAAACAGCCGAGTCCGTGGAGGCGTGCAGTGGGCGGAGCTAAAGAATCACGAGCACTCACACACACGTTTGTTTTTGTGAATTGTGGGGACATTCCATAGGCGTAATGGTTTTTATACCATACAAACCGTATTTTCTATCCACCTACACTACCCCTACCTCTAAACCTACCCATCATACACACACACACGCACACACACACACTACCCCTAAACCTACCCATCATACACACACACACGCACACACACACACTACCCCTAAACCTACCCATCACAGGAAACTGCACATTTTTACTTTCTCAAAAAAAAAAAATCATTCTGTATGATTTATAAGACGTTTGAAAAATGGGGACATGGGTAATGTCCTCATAAGTCACCCTCTCCTTGTAATACCAGTGTCATACCCATGTCATTATACACATTTGTGTCCTGATATGTCACAAAAACAAGCACACACACACACACACACTCTCACTCACACACACACACACACACGCACACACAGGCACACACACACTCACACACACAATCTCACTTACACACTCACACTCACACACACACACAAGTGCATATAATGTGAACAACACCAACGTATACTGTGTGTGTGAGAGTGAGAGTATGTGTGTGTGTGTGAGTGTGTGTGTGCGTGTGTGTGAGTATGTGTGTGCACTCATTCGGGAGAAGTGCCCATATAATGAGCTCCGCCCATTATGACGTCATACAGGGCCATACTCTGAAAAAACGTTCTGAAACTTGTTTGAATCCTGAAGGAGTGTATTTAGCATTAGACATCCGCTTTAACATCTATGGAATCTCTCCACTGTACAAAAGATGCTTTATAGAATGAACCAAAAATAGCTGTGAAAAACCCTTTATATTTAAGAGAGTAGTCATGTAAGAAGAGTAAGTGTTTGAATGAGCATAAAGCCTCTGAGTGTAGTCATCTATGTTTACTGGTGCTGTATAATGAAGCTGAAAGAACAAACGCATTGCATTGCGTCTCTGTCTACACATCTGGCTTCTGTTAAAGGGATGAATTTGCGAGTCGGCTCATATTTCAGAATGTGTGCGCTGTGGCTTGGGGAAGCGATCCGTCCAAGGCAGAGGCAGCGGTTCGATGGGGACATTTGGATGTCATTACAGCGAAGGGCTGTTCTGTAATCAGTGCCTTCAGCTTCCTCTTTCTTCTGAAATGAAAGCCTCGTTAAAGCGGCACCTCCACGCAACCTCAGTGATGTGCCTGAATATAGCTCAGGCCTGCAGCGGTCGCACGCATGCCAGGAGCAGAGGGAGTTTCTGCCACAAACAGCGTGCAGCAGGGAAACGGCAGACCAGACCTCTTGGCTGGATGTTTACTCGCCTCCCAAGTCCTTGACATTCTCCTTACCCCAGCCCACATGTAGCACAGCAGACGGGTTTTGTGTGCCAGGGCTGAGTGTTAGAGGACTGTTCAATGGCACTGTGTCCTGCATGCTGAGTTCAGCAGACCTCGAGCGCACATGTCTGGCCGGCTGCTCCGCTCCGTTGGCGGGCCATTTGCAATGCAGGAGAAGATGGGGGAGAGGTGGCGATGTTTTCATGAGAGGATATGCTGTGATTGGATAAGAGGCAGAATGAATGAAGGATGGATGAATGAATATCAGGGAACAGCGTGACACTGAATAATAATCAAATACGATGCGATACGATTCAAGCAATAAGCAGTTTTTCTGTCCACACCAGAAGCAACACGACTACAAGATGACAAAATCATTCAAAAATCATAGCCAATCAGAACAGCGTGTGGGCAGAGACTCTCTGCAAGTGCATTCGCAACCAAATCAGTCCAAAATCATAGCCAATCAGAATAGTGTGTGGGCGGAGTCTCTCTGCAAGCACACTGCACTCACAACCAAATCAATCCAAAATCACAGCCAATCAGAAGAGCGTGTGGGCGGAGTCTCTCTGCAAGCGCACTACACTCGCAACCAAATCAATCCAAAATCACAGCCAATCAGAAGAGCGTGTGGGCGGAGTCTCTCTGCAAGCGCACTACACTCGCAACCAAATCAATCCAAAATTACAGCCAATCAGAAGAGCGTGTGGGCGGAGTCTCTCTGCAAGCGCACTACACTCGCAACCAAATCAATCCAAAATCACAGCCAATCAGAAGAGCGTGTGGGCAGAGTCTCTCTGCAGGCGCACTGCACTCACAACCAAATCAATCCAAAATCACAGCCAATCAGAAGAGCGTGTGGGCGGAGTCTCTCTGCAAGCGCACTACACTCGCAACCAAATCAATCCAAAATTACAGCCAATCAGAAGAGCGTGTGGGCGAAGTCTCTCTGCAAGCGCACTACACTCGCAACCAAATCAATCCAAAATCACAGCCAATCAGAAGAGCGTGTGGGCGGAGTCTCTCTGCAAGCGCACTACACTCGCAACCAAATCAATCCAAAATCACAGCCAATCAGAAGAGCGTGTGGGCGGAGTCTCTCTGCAGGCGCACTGCACTCACAACCAAATCAATCCAAAATCACAGCCAATCAGAAGAGCGTGAGGGCGGAGTCTCTCTGCAAGCGCACTACACTCGCAACCAAATCAATCCAAAATTACAGCCAATCAGAAGAGCGTGTGGGCGGAGTCTCTCTGCAAGCGCACTACACTCGCAACCAAATCAATCCAAAATCACAGCCAATCAGAATAGTGTGTGGGCGGAGTCTCTCTGCAAGCACACTGCACTCACAACCAAATCAATCCAAAATCACAGCCAATCAGAAGAGCGTGTGGGCGGAGTCTCTCTGCAAGCGCACTACACTCGCAACCAAATCAATCCAAAATCACAGCCAATCAGAAGAGCGTGTGGGCGGAGTCTCTCTGCAAGCGCACTACACTCGCAACCAAATCAATCCAAAATTACAGCCAATCAGAAGAGCGTGTGGGCGAAGTCTCTCTGCAAGCGCACTGCACTCACAACCAAATCAATCCAAAATCACAGCCAATCAGAAGAGCGTGAGGGCGGAGTCTCTCTGCAAGCGCACTACACTCGCAACCAAATCAATCCAAAATTACAGCCAATCAGAAGAGCGTGTGGGCGGAGTCTCTCTGCAAGCGCACTACACTCGCAACCAAATCAATCCAAAATCACAGCCAATCAGAAGAGCGTGTGGGCGGAGTCTCTCTGCAAGCGCACTGCACTCGCAACCAAATCAATCCAAAACAGCCAATCAGAAGAGCGTGAGGGCGGAGTCTCTCTGTAAGCACACTACACTTTACAACCAAAACACCATTTTTATATGTATACAGATTAATGTAGACTAAAGCGCTGCAATGGCATACAGATCCACATCGGTTCATTGACTGACCTGGTTACGCAACTTGCATTCTACTATATGATTGTGTAACATACGGTACGTTCCTGTATTGTGACACCAGTGGAAAGTAGAATGCAATTTAACCCCTTTCACGCAAGGCGCTGACTGTTATCATGCCTGTTTAGAGACAAAAGTAGCAGACGTGGCCATGGGAGACATTCAAGGCAGTACAATCAGTAGAGTAATTAAGTTATGTAAGGTGCGGCTGATGACTCATGCTCTTTGTCACACACACACACACACACACACACACATAGTATTTTTAACCCAGCTTTATTGAGCAATCCATGCACCACTCCCAGTTACAGCTCGTAGCCGCTGACCTGCTTTTCCTCTGATAAAAACGAGGCCATTCGGACCTAACAACTGCTGAAAAATCGGAGTATTTTGTAGACCTTCCACACCTCCACGGGTCGATATTCCTCAGTCTCCGCCAAGTATGAGGATTTCTTTGATGAAAGCTGCATTGAAGGAAGTTCATTCATCAAACACACACAGATAACAACGTGGGCGAGACTGTGAAACGGGTTCAGACTGGTTTGTCCTCACCTTCCACCAGTTGCCTTTCATTATGATGATGCCTCACTAGAGAGATTCTCACAATCTCATAGAAAATAGGATTTTAGGTTAAGAAGCGGGGGATCAGTTTTTGAGCTTCAGCACAAGTTCCTACCCGTCTGAGTTTGAAAAGCCTCCACACGGCCCATCTGAGAGCCAATGACATGATGCAGAAGATGAGTTGGTGGAGCACTTCCTGTGGTTCAGACGTGAAAACACACATCTCACCACAAACCAGGCCACGTGTGCCTAAAGCCTCTGATAGTACCTGAACATCTGGAGCTCCTCCTGTCAAAAGCTTTCGCCATTATTCACAAGATGGAGGAACAGTTGTGTGTGCCGTTTGGCAAGCTGTTATCACACTCACACCCCATCTGAATAAACACTGGGATATTACACTGTCAGAGAAAAAGGAACAGCGCTGTCACTGGGGCAGGTAAAAGCAAAAAGGTACTAATATGTACTTTTAAAGTACTAATATGTACCATTTAGGTACAAAGGTAGTAAGTAAAGATGTACCCAGTGACAGCGCTGTACCTTTTTTTCTGAGAGTGTACCATACTTCTGGTTTCTCACAAGTTTCGGAAAGTTTTTTTTTTCGAGTATGGGCCTATGTGACGTCAACAAGGGCGGAATTTCCTTGTACAGGCACTTCTCCCGGAGGGGCGCGCGCACACGTCGACCAGAGCGAGAGAGCAAACACCCATCAACACGCTTTGCTCGGCTTTAGGGAAGTCGTCAGCTGCGCTACACAGGTCACAGGACTGTGTTGTATCAGCGCGTAAGTGCACATCAAGTAAACAACATGAACATGACTCTTTAGCTCCGCCCACACGATACGCCTCCAGCCGCTCGGTTTTATTCGGAAAGAATCGGTACAGTGTATCGATCTTTTATAAATATGATAAAACTAAAGATATGAAGGATCAACACTACTCTATAGATACTCAAGATTAACATGAGATTGACAGAAACAGAAGTGTGTGATACCCCCCTTTAAGAATTGCCCATATTTTTTGTATTAGAAGTTTTCTTAAAAGTTATGTTTGAATATCCTATTGAGACATTAGCTAATTAAATATGCACTCATTTGCATACATTTCCAGAACAGAAATGTGACCCTGGAGCACAACAGCAGTCCTGCGTCTCACGGGTATATTTGTGGCAATAGCCAACAATACATTGTATGGGTCAGAATTATCCATTTTTTTATGCCAAAAATCATTAGGATATTAAGATCATATTCCATGAAGATATTTTGTACGTTTCCTACCGTAAATATATAAAAAATGTATTATTAGTAGTAATATGCATTGCTAAGGACTTCATTTGGACAACTTTAAAAGGAGATTTTCTCAATATTTAGATTTTTTTGCACCCTCAGATTCCAGATTTTCAATAGTTGTATCTCGGCCAAATAGTGTCCTAACAAACCATAAAAACGCTTATTTATTCATATTCAGATCTCAATAAAAAAAAGACCCATATGACTGGTTTTGTGGTCCAGAGTCACATATCTGAACATTGGATAAAGTCAAAATTCTTCTTTGATTTTGTTTTTTTGATTTCATTTGAACAGGAGATATTCAGTTTGACTGGCAGCTCAACGCCAACGAGGCGTGATGATACGATCAAGAACTCGTCAAATGCGATTCAACTTGTCTTGGCGGTGAGAGTTTTTGCTTGGCTGGCTGCCTAAACATTTGAGCAATGCAGGAAACCCCCTGCACAACTGTAACAGGACCACACAGACAGTACAGTGAATAAACCCAAGAATAAGGAACAACGGGTTGTTGAGGGATTACCAGAGTCATTGTAAAACTGGAAGCTGGTAATTCTCGTAATCCTTCCAACATTCAGGGAATAGTTTTTTTTTTTGTGGAGTCCTTCGGCTCAGAGTTGGACATTCTTACGGCTCAACATGTTGTTTTGAGCGAGAGCTGGATCGTGTCCACTCCGTACTGTCAGTGGGGATGTAGTGAATGTCTGAGCCTCATTATGTGTGACGAGCGCTCGCTACATCCGACTCTCAGAAGAGAGAGCAGATCTCTAGGAAGGAGTGCTGTGGAGTGACTCAGTGATGACAGAAACTCTAGATTACAGGGTTTAGGCCTGTACTTCCCTTCACACAACAAGCGTCGCCCACGCGGGGTGTGTGTGTGTGGGCTCTGACAGCTCTAAAAATGGAGCCCTGGTTTCCCGAACAAGAGCCTGAAGAACGGGATTTTACCATATCCGCTTGAGTTTGCACATTGTTTCTCAGGTGAGAGATTCGTGAATCCTGTCAGATGTCCAGAATCGAATGGCCTTTACAATATTAATGCTTTCAACCAAAATTTACCTCTTACGGCTCTCTAAAGAAATTGTTCACTCATTTATTCACCTTTTTTGTTGTTTGTCTTGATTTCTTAGTCATGGAACACAAAAGCAGACGATTATATAGAAATAAAAGCGGTACAAAGCGGTACATGTTACATGTACTTACCATAGTAATAACAGTAAATTATGCATAATTACATGCATCTAACCCTAAACCAAACCTTAACCCTAAAGTATGTACATGTAGTTCTTTAATATTACTCAATACTTAAATATATTACACAGTAAAATAAAGTGTAACCCTTTATTTTAAGGTGAAGTTGTTACAGTGTAATTACACACATACAATTGTATTGATTAATTACACAAGTATTGAGAAATATTCAGGAACTACATGTACGTACTTTAGGGTTAAGGTTTGGTTTAGGGTTAGTTGCATGTAATTATGCATCATTTACTGTTAGCAAGTACATGTGGTGTGTAACTACGTCACTTCAAAATAAAGTGTTTCCTGAAAATGTGTTTCATCCACCACTGACGAACTGTGACTGAGTAACAATAGAGGATATTACCTGGAATTAACAGAACCGGTACTGATGATAATTATGCATCACTGTAAAATGGACTTTCCATTGTGGAAGTGACCAGAGGAAGTGGATCTGAGCACTGATTATCTCTTCATCACGGCTCCTGTTAGTGGGTGGGATATATTAGGCAGCAAGTGAACATTTTGTCCTCAAAGTTGATGTGTTAGAAGCAGGAAAAATGGGCAAGCGTAAGGATTTGAGCGAGTTTGACAAGGGCCAAATTGTGATGGCTAGACGACTGGGTCAGAGCATCTCCAAAACTGCAGCTCTTGTGGGGTGTTCCCGGTCTGCAGTGGTCAGGATCTATCAAAAGTGCTCCAAGGAAGGAACAGTGGAGAACCGGAGACAGGGTCATGGGCGGCCAAGGCTCATTGATGCACGTGGGGAGCGAAGGCTGGCCCGTGTGGTCCGATCAAACAGACGAGCTACTGGAGCTCAAATTGCTCAAGAAGTTAATGCTGGTTCTGATAGAAAGGTGTCAGAATACACAGTGCATCTCAGTTTGTTGCGTATGGGGCGGCATAGCCGCTGACCAGTCAGGGTGCCCATGCTGACCCCTGTCCACCGCCGAAAGCACCAACAGTGGCACGTGAGCATCAGAACTGGACCACGGAGCAATGGAAGAAGGTGGCCTGGTCTGAGGAATCACGTGTTCTTTTACATCACGTGGATGGCCGGGTGCGTGTGCGTGGCTTACCTGGGGAACACATGGCACCAGGATGCACTATGGGAAGAAGGCAAGCCGGCGGAGGCAGTGTGATGCTTTGGGCAATGTTCTGCTGGGAAACCTTGGGTCCTGCCATCCATGTGGATGTTACTTTGACACGTACCACCTACCTAAGCATTGTTGCAGACCATGTACACCTTTCATGGAAACGGTATTCCCTGGTGGCTGTGGCTCTTCCAGCAGGATAATGCTCCTGACACAAAGCACAAATGGTTCAGGAATGGTTTAAGGAGCACAACAACGAGTTTGAGGTGTTGACTTGGCCTCCAAATTCCCCAGATCTCAATCCAATCGAGCATCTGTGGGATGTGCTGAACAAACAAGTCCGATCCATGGAGGCCCCACCTCGCAACTTACAGGACTTAAAGGATCTGCTGCTAACATCTTGGTGCCAGATACCACAGCACACCTTCAGGGGTCTAGTGGAGTCCATGCCTCGACGGGTCAGCAAAAGGGGGACCAGCACAATATTGACATAATGTTATGCCTGATCGTATTCCTGATCGTATTCCAGTGTATTGGTTCATCATACTGTATCTCCAATGTGTTCATATGTCTATTTGTGCAGCAGTGTCTAAGGGGGAATAACTATAAATAACACATTATCTTCAGAGTTAACTTAGTCTTCCCTGGCCACGGACTTGAGACTAGCGTGGACGTTTCTCACTCAAACCACTGACTGTGGTCACTTCTGATTGCTTTCAGAGGGAAAAACTGCCTTTAACTGGCCTAGGATCAGTTTTCTCCGTAATGATAGCATATTGGCGAAACGGTCCGGTGCGTATCTGTGTTTGCGCTCTAGAGAGCGTCAAATGTTGCTATTTACAACGAGTTTTTGAAGCGTTGAGCAGTCACAAACATACCTGTTGATGTCCTGAACTCAGTGGCCAGTCGGAGTGTGTGAGATGATTATCAGATCCATGCTGTTATTCACTGGATCAATGAGTTCAGCTCAAGAACGGCATTACTCCCACTTCAGTTCTATGAACCAGATCAGCCAACCTTGGGCAGATTTTGAGTCAATAACAAACCATTCAATGACTTAAGAAGACTAGTGTATGGATCATTATATCGTTATGATACTCTTATGCTGCTTTTTCATCCATCTCGTGTCACGGTTGGTGTGGTTGAAAAGGGAGCGAGGACTCAAGTGCAGGAAGAAGGAGGGGTTTTATTAATAAAAAAATAAACAAACACAAACAAAACACCCACGATGGGGAAAACCAAACTTGAAATAAACTTAACACAAGGAGCGGGAGCAGGAACAAGAAACATACAGGAAACCAACGACATCAAACAACGATCCAGCACAGGACTGCAAACACAAGGAGATTATAAAGGGTACAAACAAGGCAGGTAATGAGGGAGAACAGGTGGGGCAAATCAAACACTAATCAGATAACAAGGGGGAGGGATCAGACAGAGACACAAGCACATGGCCCAAAATAACAAAACACCACATGTGCTACACAAGACAGGACAGACATGTGACATCTCGAAGCCTGAAAGCCTCAGTCCCCATTCATGCTAAACAAATACAAAAGAGCAACCGGCACAGTCTTCACAATTTGAACCTTTCGTGTTCCACAGAAGAAAGAAACTCGAGGATTGTTGCACGAGGAATAATAGAAGCATCCAATGAGAGCTCGGCGTTTCACTGCGACAGCGGCATATGGCTCATGTTTATTTCATTAATGAAAAGCCCAGCACTTCATCAAGCATGCATAAGGCTCTCAGAGGCGCCGTGTAACACTTTCTGAGAATTCACTGATGGTTTTTGTGTGTCATATGAAGTAATTATATATGAGACATTTTTGCGTTTATATGGCTGGCATGTGAGAACAAACGCAGAAAACTATGCTCTATGCATTGCGTTTTCTTTTCATTTGACTTATTTTTATTTCACACAGGAAGCACAAACACTGGCTCAAACGCAGCTCATCTCTGTGATTGTGGAGGAAACGCGCTCACACTCACACAAGCAGCCGGTGGAAACGAGAAGCAGCTGTAGACACAAACACACCCTGTCTTACATCAAACACTGTTGATCGGGAGAAGCGAGAAGCTTCTGTTAGACTATATGACGCTCAAGCTAAGATCTTTGAGAGGTTTCTCAATATCCTTGTGTTCTCATATTATCAACCGTCCGGCTCCAATCCTCAAGAGCACGAGTACAGAGAACGCATTATGGTAAGCGGATGTGTTCTTGATATCGAGGATGCATTGAGAAAATCAAACTGTTAAAAATCCCAGAAGTCATCGCAGACGGACGACGTATGGAAGCCTGTAAGAGTTCAACTCCTCTTGTTCTCACTCAATACTGACGGCTTGTGAAAACAATCGTTGTTTTGTTTGGCATAATTTAATCAAGTTATAAATGCTGTTTGAAGGCCTTCACCTGAGGTCTCAAACCTGGTGGTAGCCACAGAAAAATCAGGTGCCCTGTGTATCTGGATTTGGTGAAGTTCTAAACGTAATTTAGGGAGGAGCGAGCCCATCTAATCTTCCAATCAACAACCAGAGTATATAAACAGCTGCTTACCTCTCCTCAGTCTCAGATGTTCCAGCATCCCACCACCTCCCCAAACTCCACCTTTATCTTAGGTACCTTGCCCTTCATAATCATTTAGTCACTGTGGGGGTATATCACAGCTCGAGTTGAAGCTGCTTCATCAAGCCCCTCATCAGTGGACAGCAAGCCAAATAAGCTTAACCTAAATATCTTAAGATTATATGGGCAAACGAACTCGTTAATGGTAAGTAAACAAGGCAATAATCACACACACACTCACTCACACACACACACACACTCACACGCACAAACACACTCACTCACACACACTCACACACACTCACTCACACACACACACACACACACAGCGTAATATAGAGCTCAGTGTACATGACCTGTCAGACTCTTCATGACTGTGATTATAAACACACAGATGTGTGGGTCACACACTCACACGCACACACTCTCACACACACACTCGCACACGCACACACACGCACACACACACACACTCACACACACACTCACTCACACACACACACACAGCGTAATATAGAGCTCAGTGTACATGACCTGTCAGACTCTTCATGACTGTGATTATAAACACACAGATGTGTGGGTCACACACTCACACGCACACACTCTCACACACACACTCGCACACGCACACACACTCACACACGCACACACACACACACTCACACACACACTCACTCACACACACGCACACACTCACACACACGCACACACACACACTCACACACTCACTCTTATAGAGCTCAGTGTACGTGACTTGTCAGATTCTTCATGACTGTGATTATAAACACAGATGTGTGGGTCACACACTCACACACGCACACACACACACTCACACACACTCGCACACACACACACACACACACTCACACACACACACGTACACACAAACACTCACACACACTCGCACGCACACACACACTCACTCACTCACTCACACACACTCACACACGCACACACACACACTCACTCACACACACACACAGCGTAATATAGAGCTCAGTGTACGTGACCTGTCAGACTCTGATTATAAACACACAGATGTGTGTGTCACACGCGTCACATGTGCGTGTCCGGACACGTCACTTATTGTGTTTTTTTTCTTAAAAAATTCATTGTTGCACATTATTCCACATGCGCTTACACTTTATTTACACTGTTAGTTCATGTTAACTAATGTAGAACAGAGCAAAAGAAGTAATTTACTGGAAAATTGGACATTCACACTTCAATCACTGTAAAAAAAAATGGAAGTTAAAATAAAACAAAGATTATTGGAAAGAAAATATTATTTCAGTCTTTCTACTTCAACTTCAGTTTCTTTGTAATTATTTGTGAAATTTACTAGCAGTTTCTGAGTCAATGGTTTCATAGTAAATCCTACAGCATTTATCCAGAGTTCATTCAGAGAGGCAGAGATGTTTGATTCATGAATGAATGGCTCTTTTGAATCAGATCTAGTCCAGTCTGGATTAATTGTACAGTGTGAGCATTTATTTTCCGGCTGAGCTATTCGTTTGCGGTAGCAGCATCATCTCTCTCATTAGCGTCTCTTGTGTGCTTGAGTAAAGGCTGGAGGGAGTTAAAGCTGTCGGGTGAGGCGTATTGCAGCACAGTTAGTCATACAGCACTGCAATGAACCCATTGAGCCCCTTACACAACCGGAAATCATTCACAGAGAGATGGATTACATCACTGCGCATGGACAGAGAGAGAGAGAGACGGAGAGAGAGAGAGAGAGAGAGAGAGAGAGAGACAGAGAGAGAGAGAGACAGAGAGAGAGAGAGAGAGACAGAGAGAGAGAGAGAGAGAGAGAGAGAGAGAGAGAGAAAGAGAGAGAGAACTGTAATCAGCACACGTTTCCGCCCCATTTATCAGCCTGCTATGAATGGAGCTGTGCGGCCGGGTCACATGACCACTCTGAGGGGCCACGCTGATGAAGCCCCCGGCCACAGATAACACGGCTTAACCGGATCTAGATTCAGATGCAGAGGTGGAGAGATCAGTTAAACACAAGCCAATAAATGTGTTACAGCAGGATTACATGCGAAAGCTGGGGGATCTCATTAACAAAATTTACCATAGTGATATTTTTATTCTGAAATGATATGGCAACATTGCAAGCCCTTTCTCAAAGTCTTGCTGTTGTTTTCTGGCTCTACTAGAGCAGGCTTTCCTGCTTGAATGTTGATTATTCCTCATATTCTCCATTGTTGTGGCTCCTCTCTTCCCAGTCTGTCAGTAACTCTGTTTAGTTCCTGTCTCTATGAAGCCCCGCCTTCTCAAAAGCACACTGTGCTCTGATTGGTCAGCTGGAGCAGTGTGTTGTGATTGGTGTTTGGGAAATGCCCCGCCCCTTACCATAACCGCCAGTTTCAAAACACGACTAACTAACTCAACCAGGCCCCGCCCCTTTATTCTGCGTATGAATTATTATAATGAGGAATATTGTGACGTGTTGGTTCCCGGAGGAAAACTCAAGACTACAATGGAGGCGTTTCAGGAGTTCAGAAACACTGACACTGATAGAGAGAATATACACAGGGAAAATAACACACACAAAACTACAGAGAGCTGACAAAGAACTGAACTGAACCAGCGGGCGTAAATACACAGAAGCAAGCTAACCAGCCACAGGTGACAAAACAAATCAGTAAATAACACCGTGTCCTAACTACTATTTAATGTTAAAAGTGTGTAATGTGACATTGAATATCATGCAGTGCTCCCAGCTTTGTAGTCGTACTAAAAGCAACGATAGATATTTCACCTCAGATCTTGAAATAAAACAAATGGAAACAAGAACGTTCAAACTGTGAACAAACAAGTGTATTCTATGACAAAGACCGTTTTAGTAACTCAGTATGTATTTTTAGTAATGTTTAAATGGTGTAATATTTGTGAATTTGATTATGTACTTATCCATTTCCTTGCGAGTGCCGTCGAGATTAATCTCTGGTGCCGCGAGAGCCCGCCCACACGCTGTTCTGATTGATTTTAGTCGCGTCACATCATGTGGACAGACACATTGCTTGATCTTATCGCATCGCGTGTAGTTAGGACCAGAGCCGTTGAAAAACAGAGTTACGACACTCCCATAGACTTCCATAGGAACTGAGGAGTGCGGAAGTAAAGCGGGTCACGGAGCGACCAATAGTTCCAGCATTGAACCCCATTCATTTCAGTGTATCTCAAGCACACTCGCTGGCAAATTGACAAAATTACTACATATTTTGAGATTTTATGGCATTAGTTGACCTCTCTGGAATCTTGATAGAAGTGGTATTTTATGAAGCGAGTTAGAGTTAATGTTTATTGTTATATAATAGATCGTTAGACTCTAACTGCAGGTAGATAACATGGGCAGCACTGCAACAGCTACTTTATCGTTTCTATGAAGTCTGCCCATTCAAGGAATAACGTATCTAGCGCCTGGATATAAGAGTTGAATTAAATTGGTTGCCCTGGTTTTTGTAAACATTATTTAAAACGTCTTTCTTGGGTTACATTCTGTATATGCTAGCATCATTCATTTATATTCACCTGTTGTGTATGCTTATGTGAGTATCATAAAATAACATTAGGACGTTAACAACATTAAAATGATAAAAGAAATTACCACTATTACCAGTAATTACCACACTTATTGGCTCATTAGCCATTTTTTCTCTTCTTTTGAATTAATTTTTATAGATTATCAAATCACTATTATTACATTAAAATATCTATTTTTGTTACTTTGTACTGAAGTGTTAAATATATAGGTTAATTGTAGGAAAAACAAAAACATCTGACTAAACTTCACAATAAATCTTTATTTAAATCGTGTCTGTGCTTTGTTTGTTATGATGAGAGGATTTGTAGATACTGAGAAGATTAGTGTAAAACGTAAACTTAAACACTAAAACAGCATTTTGAGACTGTATAAAACTTGCTTTGATCGATACTGAGGATTCTCATTCCCGGTAAATTAAACATATGATTGGTCATTATTTTCAACAGAAATGCCCGTTATGGCTACAATACTCAACGCTGTAAAATCATGCACTCACATGACCCAAATAAAATAACCAGATCACTCAAGAAAAACATAAACGCTGTCTCTTCTTTATCTCTCCCCAGAATAAAATGCTACTGTAAAGCCTAGTCGAAGTCGATGCACATATTGTGTTAATATTTGCCAGAAATTGCTGCAAATACAGTGAAACTGCTGTCTATCCTGTGTAATCCTATTCAAACAGATTGACCGCACGGAGTTGTTTGGTATTATTGAGAGCTCTATGAACCACGTGACCACGTGTCGGCGAGATCAAAGCATGACACAACTCTCTTTTACTATGGCTCTGGTTAGGACACGGTGTAAGGAGATGGAAACTAGAATGAGAACTAACAAATGATAAACCAGCTAAACATCTTCTGTCTTCTTGTCTTCTGTGGAGCTGCTTTACAGCTGAAATTGAGTTTGTTTCATAACTGGTGAATTATCAAACTGGTCAGTTGAAGAGCATAATTGGTGAATTATTAACACTTTTCCTGTTTTTTTACCATTTTGAAACGATCTGTACAGTATAATGCGCTGTATAAATGAAGCTGACTGGACTAATGCAGTGTCTCACTGAAATCTGCTGTTGAACACTATTACTTTAAGACTAAATTGAAATAAGGCGGACTGACGGAATGCCATCCCATTCTTAATCCGTAGGGTTTAATATGGAGTTGGCCCACCCTTTGCAGCTATAACAGCTTCAACTCTTCTGGGAAGGCTTTCCACAAGGTTTAGGAGTGTGTTTATGGGAATTTTTGACCATTCTTCTAGAAGCGCATTTGTGAGGTCAGGCACTGATGTTGGACGAGAAGGCCTGGCTCGCAGTCTCCGCTCTAATTCATCCCAAAGGTGTTCTATCGGGATGAGGTCAGGACTCTGTGCAGGCCAGTCAAGTTCCTCCACACCAAACTCGCTCATCCATGTCTTTATGGACCGACGCTTTGTGCACTGGAGCGCAGTCATGTTGGGACAGGAAGGGGCCATCCACAAATTGTTCCCACAAAGTTGGGAGCATGAAATTGTCCAAAATGTCTTGGTATGCTGAAGCATTAAGAGTTCCTGTCACTGGAACTAAGGGGCCAAGCCCAACCCCTGAAAAACAACCCCACCCCATAATCCCCCCTCCACCAAACTTTACACTTGGCACAATGCAGTCAGGCAAGTCCCGTTCTCCTGGCAACCGCCAAACCCAGACTCGTCTATGGGATTGGCAGACGTGATTGGTCACTCCAGAGAACACGTCTCACTGCTCTAGAGTCCAGTGGTGGCATGCTTTACCCCACTGCATCCCACGCTTTGCATTGCACTTGGTGATGTAAGGCTTGGATGAGCTGCTCGGCCATGGAAACCCATTCCATGAAGCTCTCTACACACTGTTCTTGAGCTCATCTGAAGGCCACAGAAGTTTGGAGGTCTGTAGCTATTGACTATACTATGATTTATACACATGTGGCCATGGAAGTGATTGAACACCTGAATTCAGTGATTTGGAGTGGTGTCCCAATACTTTTGGCAATATAGTGTATCATCGATGAACAACCACACATTAGGGCTGACTTTAATGGTTTATAGGTTATCATTAAAATCACTTCCTCTATGGAGAAAATGAATGGGATTTTTACTTCTGAACCCGACTGCAGTCAGTTCATGGCAGTTTCCAAAATAAAAGTCTTACAGAATTGTGGACTTGTTACACAGCTTTTGGCTTCGTATGAGCTGGAATCCCAGACAGCAAATATAGTGTCAGAAATATGTTGTTGTGTGGGATACTACATTACTGACATGCTTCTGAAGCTTCTGAATGTTGTGTCATGATTATTAAACAGTTTGATACATAAACCTTTGAATCAGGAAATGAATCTTGTAGTGTGCAAAAACTCTGCAGTGAAACATGAAACCAACCCTTGGACAGCAGAAACAGTGTGTTACAGTCCCAGGACTGTGTGTGTGTGTGTGTGTGTGTGTGTGTTTAGAGCTGGACGCTCGAGAGGGAAACCTGAATGTTTGTTTCACAGAAAGAGGCTCAGATGAATGAAATAATCCTTCACTTCCGTTCAGGTTAAAGGTAACTGTGAGTAATGCTTGCCTGTGAGCGCTGGGCGTAGCCTGCCTTTATTACTGACCAACACTGTTACTATTGCTCATCAAACCTTAATTATGTGTTATAATTATAATTCAGTGTGACAAAAGGTGTAAGATCTGTCGCTGTGGCCGTACCCTTTCCACAGGCACTAATATGACATGTGTGTTGTTGTGAAGTGTGTTCTTACTTTAGTAACTGATCAAGAAACTTCATAGAAAAACCGTAGCAATCTTGTGGCGGAGAGTTGAGATATAGCCTAAATAAACACTTTTTTTTATTATTAATTGTCTAATGTCATTGTCAGTCGTAATAGAGAGGAAGTAAAACTACAGTCAGATTGTATGAGGCCGTGCTATATAAAGACATCCATCCCTGTGAAACTAGAGTTTGATTAATGTCATCTAATTAGACATGCGGCATCTCTGAACAGAAGAACTATTTTTACACTCTTTCTCTTCATCTCTTTCTTTGTCTCATTTCGTCTCACTAAGATTCAGAGCTGCGGCAGTGATGGAAAAAACAGCTTCAGAAACATTATCAGGGCGTGGGGAGGAAGAAACTCTCATTCAGCCATGTGTGCTGGAGACAGGAAACACGAAGGGCCCTATCACACACCGGGAGCGATGAGACGTCAGGCGTGACTCAAGTGTGTTCTGCTAGTTTCAGCCGGA
>CM077213.1:35228002-35385502 GCA_039654625.1 Rhinogobio ventralis | reverse complement strand
CGGAGACAACCGCTTCTGGGGAAGCTACCGCCCCTTTAGCCACCTCTGGGTAGGTGGCAGATGAGGTGACACCGTTCTTCCTCCTCCCTCTCCCCGAAGGGGTCATCGGAGGACTGGGGACTTGGCACTCTGTGTGGAGATGTGGGGGAGGACTAAGAGGTGACTGAAGTGACAGAACCCTGACATTATAACTGTGGTTACAATTATTCATGAGACCATACAGTGCATTACAAGTCACAATTAATGCATTAAAAATACTTTTATAATGCATTATATATAAAGGTTCTCTTTCATAGGTTCACTCGACTCTGCGTAGTGATGACGCAATGGGAACGCCCTTGGGGCGGTGCTGATTGTCTGAACCCGCATAGAATCATGCCAATTCATTCATTGGCTGATGGCACGGGCGCCTCCCCAGCGGCACCACGTCACACTCTTATACAGTGAACGCGCCATCTGCTCCTCAGATTTTCTTCAGAAGTAGAAGCAATTTATCTGGCCCTTCTTCAGATTTCCTCTTCGTGCTTCAGCGACCGCATTCTGTGGAACTTTCTCATTCTCCTCTCAGTGAAGCACAATGGATTTGCGTCGTTGCCAGCCTCCGTGCTCTTAACAACCCGCGCGGTAAATGTGTGAAATCTCAGCTTGTCATGCTAACTCGTGCTACTGAGAACATTGAGTGGCCTGACGAGCCCCACGATTCTCAGTCCTCCAAGCTTGATGAGCGTTTTCTGAGTGGCCGATCCACCTCGCGCCCCATTAGAAGAGGCCAGCTAAACCCGCTACTTCAGCTTCACAGGGGCGTTTCTGATATACGGGTCAGGAAACAGAGAGCAACCCTCCTTGCTTCGATGAGGTTCACCCCACTGTCACAAACAGCACCCTAGAAGCTTCTGTTCCGCAGCAAGAAGTGGCATCCCTCCTCCTGAAGTGAGCGATAGAGGAGCTTCCTCCTTCGGACTTGAACCGCGGCTTCTTAAGCCACTACTCTTTGGTCCCAAAGAAGAACGGGGGTCTGCGCCCAATATTGGACCTGCGTCACCTGAATTTTTCCCTCTACAAAGGGAAGTTCAAGATGCTGACGTTAAAAACTATCCTGGTCCAGATTTGAACAGGGGACTGGTTCGTCACCGTAGACCTAAAGGACGCCTATTTCCACATCCAGGTCATTCCACGGCACAGGAGGTTCCTCAGGTTTGCCTTTGAGGGAAAGATGTACCAGTATTGGGTCCTTCCATTTGGTCTAGCTTTGGATCCGCGGTCGTTCTCCAAGTGCATGGATGCAGCTCTGGCCTCCTTGAGGCTCCAGGGCATCCGTGTACTAAATTATCTAGACGACTGGCTCATTCCATAGAGTTGGTGTGTTGTCACAGGGACGTCCTTCGCCACCACCTCTGGTCTCTTGGTCTTAGGTTGAATGCTCAGAAGAGTGTTGTAGCATCTGGAGTCTCTCTGGACAGGATCAAAGATGAGTCGATTCCACTATAAACATCAAAAAGCTTTTAGCCGCATGTAAATTAATGTTCTGGTGCCAATGAGTCTGAAGGAGATGGCATCTTGGACAGTTTTGTGGCTTGCCGAGGTAGAACAGACCACACCATTAGAATCCTGTGACAACCTCAACCAGACCTGAATCTCCAGGTCTCTTACTCCCCCCCCCCCCCCTTTCCACTCAGACAGAGAGTGGCCTGAGACTCATCCCAATGCACATACACAGACATTTTCTTTATGTAGCCTTTAATTAAACTATCCCAGAATGTATATGATGATTCCTTTGTGTATGCATGTCCCTCGTTATACCCTACAAAGTATGTGTGTGTGTGACGTTAAAGTCATGTTAAATTCTTGTATTAATCTGTAAAGGATGCATTTCTGCTTCTATACCTGCAAAGCAAAGCTTGTTTGGTATCTGAATATTCACCGCTCTGTTTCCTAACCAACGATGCACAGTATGTGACTGTGAGATACATCATGAGTTGTTTAGCTCCTTTGGAGTAAAACTATAATCATTCTGAAATCATCATGTGGACATTCCATTAGGTTTTAAACCAAGACAAAGGAACTTTCTCCTGCCTAAAGTCCACACCTATGATTGGCCGTTTCAGGAAAGATGGACGTATGTTAATGGGCTTTAAAGGACAATAACACAAGCATATCTTTGCTCAGTCATCTTCCAAAACTCTTTTCCTCCCTTTTCGGCATTCGCTCTAACCACCTTCAAACTTCCCGCGGATCGAGAACGTTCCGGAAGGACCAAAAAGAGAAAACGCTCCAGCTCAAAGAACACTCTAAGAGGACTCACATGCATTCTGTTACTCAGCACAAAGCAACCCATGCAAGTATAAATTCCATCAAAATTTAGATTCAAATTTAAGATTTGTACCCCTGTTTAAGGTGAATATACCCCTGTTTATTCCTTGCTGGCTCTCGGGGTTATGTTTGTGAAATTGCCATTCCTGAACCTTTCCTTTCTCTCTTTCGTTCTCTTCTTTTCATTCTTTCGTTACATTCGTTCATTATTCTGTATATACATGTATTCTTTATTTAGTCGTATGTATTCATAGTATCAATTATTAAAACCATTGTATCCACGTTTGATTGTCATTGTTGCCGCTCACAAAGCATAGTCACTTTAATGTTCAGATCTAGCTACGAGCTCTCATAAGTATCTTTGAATACTTTAATTAATATCCTAATACTTCGGAAGGTTTATTCTTCGGGACCAGAAGGATAACCTTCCCGAAGATTTGATAAGAAAGAATAAAACTTCGAGAGAGTTGAAAAAAGATTGTACTGTTTGTTTGTTAAACAGAATTTTGAATTAATTCTTTAAAGGTTATTCTGTAATGATTAATAAATATATTCGTAGTTAATTGCAATCCATTGTTGTTAACCATATATATATATATATATATATATTGCATAAATACCTAGGTTAGGTATTTCCCTCTTGGGTGATTTGGAGATTTGGAGATTTACCCATAATTCCCTATTGAGCTAATTTAATTTATTATTATTATATGTAGCCGAGTCACTACAGTGTCTTAACTCCTTCTAAGCAGACCACTTTCCTGGGTGTTCAACTTGAATCTCTCTTGATGCAGGCCCATCTGGCCCCTGCTTGAGATTCCAGTCTCTGTGGCACATAAATTGTCTAGAGTTGGGAGCTGTCTCTCTGGCTCTGGATCACTTCCTTCCGGCCCTGATGGGCTGTCATGTCATTATCAGGATGGACAGCATGGCAGTGGTGTCCCACGTAAATCGGCAGGGAGGCTCGCAGTCACGCACCCTGGACGGGCATGCACGCCGCCTCCTCCTTTGGGCTTTAAGACAGGTTTCTTTCGCTGAGAGCAGTTCACGTTCCAGGGGACTTGAACATTGCAGTGGACTTCCTGTCAAGACAGAAGCTCAGGTCGGGGGAGTGGATGTTGCATCGCCAAAAATTTTGAGCATGTTCGGCAAGGCGGAAGTGGACCTCTTCAGTGCACCCTGTGGTTCTCCCTGTCTCATCTGACACCTCTGGGGATAGATGCCTTCACTCATCCGTGGCCGGATTTGAGACTGTATGCATTCCCTCCAGTCAAGCTAATCTCTACAGTCCTTTGCAGATTGAGGGAGTGTGGAATCCGCCTCCTTCTGGTAGCCCCATTCTAGCCATCCCAGACATGGTTCTCGGAACTGAGCTCCCTGGTGGAGCAGTCCCCTTGGCAGATTCCTATCAGGAGAGATCTGTTGTCTCAGCTCCAGGGCAGGATTTGGCATCCTTGACCTGAGATATGGAGGCTGTGGGTGTGGCCTATCAGGGGCAATCGCTAGCGACAGAGGCGTCTGGTCTTCCCGCTTATGTTCGGGAGACCATTAATAACACTGGTGCGCCTTCTACTAGACGGCTGTATTTTTCTAAATGGAAGGTCTTTGAGTCTTGGTGTTCGATTCGTGCAGTGGACCCAGTCAGCTGCCCGGTTGGTTCAGTGCTGGAATTCCTGTGGCTGGAGCAGCTGCAACTACCTTGAGGGTTTATGTCGCAGCTGTCGCTGCCCATCGGGATTCTAGATAGACACTGTCTGGTTTTTTTGTTTATGCGTGGAGTTAGACGCTTGAGTCCTGCACGTCCTATTAGTGTCCCCAACTGGGATTTATCGGTTGTTTTGGAGGGGCTATTGGAGCCTCCCTTTGAACCCTTGGAGTCAGCTCCGGACGGGATTCTGACTCTCAAGGTGGTGCTTTTGTTAGCATTGGCCTCTCTCACGTGTGTGGGGGATCTGCAGGCTCTTTCTGTGAGTGAGCCTTGCATGAAGTTTGTCCCGGGTCTTGTGAAGGTGTTTCTGCGACCCAGACCTGGTTATGTCACCAAAGTTTTGTCCACGTTATTCCGTTCTCAAGTGGTCGTGCTTCACTATTTCTGTCCCCCTCCTTTTTCCTCTGCTGAGGAGGAGAAGCTTCATTTGCTTTGCCCTGTTCGGGCTTTAAATGCATATATGGACTGCTCCGGCCAGTGGAGCAAGTCGTCTCAGTTGTTTGTATGCTTTGGGGCCAACCACAGAGGGCTCTCCGTCTCTAAGCACAGGATCTCTCACTAGGTGAGAGACGCAATTCTTTGGCTTATGAGATGCGGAAGTTCCCTTCACCTGGCCGTTAAATCCTCACTCTACTAGGAGTATCATGTCTTCCCAGACTCTTTTTAGGGGAGTTCCTTTGGAAGATATTTGTTTGGCAGCAGGTTGGTCCTCTCCACACATTTTTATCTGATTTTATAACCTGGATTTAGATGCGGCCCCTGGTTCCCGGGTTCTTTCCGTATGAACTGGTAAAAAGTAGTAAGGAGAGTTCTTTTGTTGGGCCAGATCTGGCAGCGCTTAGCTTGGCGTGTGTGGTATATCGTTCCCATTGCGTCATCGCTACGCAGCGTCGAGTGAACCTATGAAAGAGAGCGTCTTAGGTTACTTGCGTAAACTATGTTCTCTAAATAATGGAATGAGACGTTGCTTTCACTGCCAAGCTCCTCGCAAAGTAACCCAAGATGCTTTAAGCAGTACCATAACAATTTTCACTCAAACAATATCAAAGAAAGGAAATGGCAAGTAACACATTGAATTAAATATAAAAATCTGAAGTAGAAAAACTGAAATAGTATTTTCAAACTCACATCTTTTTATTTATAACTTCCAACTTTTTACTGGCGGAGAAAAAAACTAAACCAATATTGTATCTAAAATGTAACAGGCTCAATATGAATGAGTTGTATCACTCAGTGATTGGCCGTGAGGCGGCAGGTGATCCTGTCGAGGTTCAGCACCAGGACACATGAAACCTCATTCCCCCGAGTCTTCCTCGCTTTCTCCAGAAAACACCACTCAGGCTCTGAGAGTAACTGGAACCTATTGATTTTGCCTGCATTGTCTCATTAGGATGATGTTTATTACGCTCTGGTTATGTGCAATATTGTTTTAAAGGCAACTTTCATTTCACATCAGCCCTATAAAAGCAGCGAGATGGACTTCATGCGCTGTGGGGTCGATGTGAGGCAGGATTACATCAGTGTTTTGCTGTTGTAATTGGACGTGATGGCTGGCATTCTGACAGTAAGTGTTAGAAACCAGAGAGCTTTTAAATCATTGATGGATGGCAGAATAACGTTACAGCAGATGTGACTGCAGAAACACAAACACACATCCAAGGACAAAGCTCCTTCCCAGTTACGGCTCAAATAGCGTCTCTATATTAGATTCATGTATGGTTTATAGTTTAGGAAGTGATATTATCATGCCGCAGGAAATAAACGCTTGAGGCCGATCTAAATGTGGTTATGAAGTCGGATATCTGCAAATGGAAAATGTAACCATGTTAAACTGTGCTTTTGTTAACGTTCAAGTGACTGAAGCAACAGTAGATCCTTTCTATTTCCAGTCTTCGCATTTATTCTTCTGATGTGATTTGGGTCAATAATTTGATTCACTTCTTTTAAAGTTGGAACATTGCAGGGCCCTCAGCAACTGTCAGGAGTGTGTCTGTAAAGCATAAAGGTGACGCAGGAGCTATTGTGATGTTATAAACTGGCATGAGTAATTGTTTTTTTTAGTAATTTACCCTGTTTAAATTACTCAGAGGTGGGCGATATCACAATCCTTACCGTGATCTTAAAGTGCCCCTATTATGGTATTTTAGGCAACAGGTTCTCATGCATCCGAGGTCAAACACACTTTAATTCTCTCCTAATCTCCAATGCAGCATCAGCTCTTTTCTCTCAGTGTCTGAAACGCTTCCATCAAGGATCCAGTCTCTCTAAACCCCGCCTCTCAGAGAGCTGCTCTGCTGTGATTGGTCAGAAATCAAACGCTCATTATCATATCTGAGTCTTAGCTCTTGACACACAGTGATACGAACAGTAACGATGGCGTGGGTTTGACCGTATCAATCTCAGCAGAAAACAGCGTCTTCTCCACATGAACAACACCAACCAAACTAGTCTCAGATACAACTACAGTGATTGAGGGCGGGGCAAAGAGACGCTGTTCAGCCAATCAAGACCAGAGGCGGGCATTATGCAAATGAGTTACAACCCTGTGTAGATTCAGCAGGAAGTAAGGCTGGAATAGAGGGTATGCATGTGACGTCACCATCAGCCGGAGTGATTGCGGTTACGCCCACTGAGTGGCAAAAAGTGGCAGCATTGGTTTACAACGTGAATGTAGCGAAAAACACACAAACCCAGGCTTGGTGCCAGCGGAGGACATCCCTGTGCCCCCCTCCGGACCGAGGGAGACGGACTTGATAATAGCGTGTCATTTCCTCACAGAGGGAAAATCTGCCCGTAACTGCTGGTCTAGGATCTGTTTTCTTCGTAATAATAGCATATTATTAGCCAAAAAGAGTTGGCAAAAGACCCTGTGTATATCTGTATTTGCACTCGTCAAATGATTCAGTTTCCAACGTGTTTTCTCTTCAGTGAGTAATGTAGCCAATCACAGACATGTCTGTTGATCTCTTGAACGCAATGGCCAATCACAGGTGTTTGTGAGATTCCACTCACCGCTGGAGTGTTTGTCCAGTGCTGAGTTCTGCACGCGCGCTAGTCCTCCAGTGTGGATATTATGTAAATAAAAGATTCATTCATATAACGGGACTTTGTGAGATCGCGTTTATTGAATGAGTGACAGCTTTTAGTGATTATAAAGGGAACACTCTTTGCGCGCTGTCTAGGGGATATTAAAAAATTATGAATAGGCCTATAATATATTCAGAATATGAATAAAACATTTGTTTTCCATTCTTGACAAGCGGCCACATACACGCTTCAACACATAGACCCATATCTGCATATACACTCACCTAAAGGATTATTAGGAACACCATACTAATACTGTGTTTGACCCCCTTTCGCCTTCAGAACTGCCTTAATTCTACGTGGCATTGATTCAACAAGGTGCTGAAAGCATTCTTTAGAAATGTTGGCCCATATTGATAGGATAGCATCTTGCAGTTGATGGAGATTTGTGGGATGCACATCCAGGGCACGAAGCTCCCGTTCCACCACATCCCAAAGATGCTCTATTGGGTTGAGATCTGGTGACTGTGGGGGCCATTTTAGTACAGTGAACTCATTGTCATGTTCAAGAAACCAATTTGAAATGATTGGAGCTTTGTGACATGGTGCATTATCCTGCTGGAAGTAGCCATCAGAGGATGGGTACATGGTGGTCATAAAGGGATGGACATGGTCAGAAACAATGCTCAGGTAGGCCGTGGCATTTAAACCATGCCCAATTGGCACTAAGGGGCCTAAAGTGTGCCAAGAAAACATCCCCCACACCATTACACCACCACCACCAGCCTGCACAGTGGTAACAAGGCATGATGGATCCATGTTCTCATTCTGTTTACGCCAAATTCTGACTCTACCATCTGAATGTCTCAACAGAAATCGAGACCAGGCAACATTTTTCCAGTCTTCAACTGTCCAATTTTGGTGCGCTCGTGCAAATTGTAGCCTCTTTTTCCTATTTGTAGTGGAGATGAGTGGTACCCGGTGGGGTCTTCTGCTGTTGTAGCCCATCCGCCTCAAGGTTGTGCGTGTTGCGGCTTCACAAATGCTTTGCTGCATACCTCGGTTGTAACGAGTGGTTATTTCAGTCAAAGTTGCTCTTCTATCAGCTTGAATCAGTCGGCCCATTCTCCTCTGACCTCTAGCATCAACAAGGCATTTTCGCCCACAGGACTGCCGCATACTGGATGTTTTTCCCTTTTCACACCATTCTTTGTAAACTCTAGAAATGGTTGTGCGTGAAAATCCCAGTAACTGAGCAGATTGTGAAATACTCAGACCGGCCCGTCTGGCACCAACAACCATGCCACGCTCAAAATTGCTTAAATCACCTTTCTTTCCCATTCTGACATTCAGTTTGGAGTTCAGGAGATTGTCTTGACCAGGACCACAACCCTAAATGCATTGAAGCAACTGCCATGTGATTGGTTGATTAGATAATTGCATTAATGAGAAATTGAACAGGTGTTCCTAATAATCCTTTAGGTGAGTGTACATGCGGGATTCACTCTCGAAACTGTTACTGACAGTGATCAATATTGATGTATCGAAATGAGGCTCATATGAATGTCAGGAAAACACAATTCCTAGATGCATGTAAATATCCATGGATCACTGGATCTTTGGTAAGTTGTAAGGAACACTATATTGAGTCCAACCTTTAGTTTAAACTGATAACCGTTTGTTTTACTAGCGTTTCCCCCTATTAACTAAGTCATGCAGCAGCACTTCTGCCACTCAGTTCGGCTGAGGGGGCGTGTCCGGCGGGAAAGTGACATTAATGCATACCCTCTATTACTGATGACTCGTTTCAGTTCAGAATGGCTTCTTTCTTTTAGGAGACAAAAACTCCATTTATCTGCACTTTGATCTGTAAAACTCTGCAGAGCTTTTACATTCACAAACAGCTTTAATACACACTACATCAAAGGGAATATTTGAAAAAAAAAAATATATATATAATCAAAAACCAAAATCTTTTCAACCAAAGTAAGGATAGACATCACAATATAGTAATTCTGCCTGAAATCAGCGATGCTACTGAAATTAAAGCCTGAGCATTCTGCCCCTTTTTAGGGTAGAATCTTGTGATATCACGTCCTGTTTTGGTTTGTTTAGATGTCTTTGATCCGAGTTGTGTTCATATTTCAGTCGAAGCGGTCCACAGTTCGTTTGGAAGTGGAAAAGGTGTGTCTCGGTCCACTTGTTTGGTGCGCACTTATTCAAATGAGCCGCACTAACAGAGCAATCGCACCAGTGTTGGATCGGTGGTGTTCTTCTGTAGGTCTATTAAAGGGTTGAGTGCAGAGCTGGCACCCAGTGGTTTATTAATGTCCTGGGAGAGCCCAGAGCAACCCGACTCCTGCCCTTATTAACTTTAATAGCGTGTAGAATGGCAGCTTCCTGAGCTGTAATCGCACACGGCCACATTCATGCCATCACCAGACCGTCTAACAAGCGGCTGTATCTCTCACACACTGCTGAGGTTATTTAATCTACATCTATAGATAAGGCTTGTGGTGCACATGTTTCTGATTGATTGCTGTGATTGACTGCGAGCTGCGCTAATGATTTGTCAATCTACTTCTTTCAACATTTTGTAAAAAAAATTTGAAAAATGTTTTAGTTGCCACATTACAGTATCCCTTGATGTAGATGATGTTAAAGGAATAGTTTTCCAAAACATTCTGCCATTGTTTACTCACTTTATTCCAAACCCGTATGACTTTATTTCTTGTGAACTGGCTGCTCAGTTGAAAGTAATTATTGACAGAATGTTTGAAGATATCTTCACTTTCAAATTGTATACTTTGAAACAGCTGCAAATGTTTTACTCTTAATTAACTGTGCCACTTTTGGCAAACGTTCCTTCATCCGTGTCATTTTCGCCAGTCAGAAGTATTCAGGGAATCCAGGAAGCGTTGAGCGGATGGCCCATGTCACGCCTCTTGGTTTCACAACCATCCAAGACTCTGACCTGGAATCTGATACAGCGTCTCTAATTGGCCTGTGTGTTCCTGTGAGGACAGCCAAGGCCGATCCGTCCTTCTGACGCGCCGGAGGAATCCGAGACATGTGACCCAGACGCGACTCCGCTGGTCCTTGGAGAGCACTTCCTGTGGATGACATCAGCACAGAGATCGGCTCCCACGCTCTCGGATCCAGTCCACATTCATTCAGCGACTCAAGATGCCTTCACTGGTGCAGTTTGATGACTTACTGTGGACTGTGAAACTGCCCTGCGTGAACAACTGAACGTTGAGATCATGAGAATGAAATGTTGATATCTTCACACTCCTTCCATACAGACTGGACCCTAGTCGTGCAAACTTTTCATCAGCATAAGATCTGGTCCACTTTGCATCTTATTCTCTGCAAGAACCGCCCACTTGACATGAAAATTGGCCAATCACAGTTCATGTTGTGCTGTTTAGGGATGGGTAAATCTGAAATGTATAATACCACAATAACAAACCGGTGTGGAAAAACTAGCCATCAGCCTGCCTTATTACAACTTATTAGAATTCATGGTGAAAAACTACATTACCCATGATGCTGTACAGAAAATCCCACCAATCAGAGTCAAGACAAGCCAAAAAGAGCTCTTTAGCTCCACCCACTCGATCTCCATACACTCCCAAAATCATGAATATTTGTATACATGCATATTTGACAATAAATATGCATGTACACAAATAAACAACTTTAAATATAAATAGGTTTATATTTATCCATATTTTTTAATTGGAGTATGTTGTTTGCAATGCTTTATAGGATTGTAATTCTTTTCAAAATAAATAAATGCCACATGTTTTGATATTTTGAGACATAATGCATATGTTTTGAATTGTGGTGTAGTATCCAAATGCATTTTGTGTTAAGAAATGTGACCCGTGCTGGCAAAATGAGTTGCAATGAGCATATTTTCCAAATGAGTTATTGTTATTTTCTATTAAAAAACCTGTAAAATGACTTTAAAAAAAGGACTGAGCTACATCTGTTTGAAGTTGATAGAGTCAGCAGTTACTTTATGAGAAAAATCGAGTTAAAGTTTAGCAACCATACCTTAAAATCCCTGGTAATAACACCAAATCTGACACACACCTGATTAATTTAAAAATAAATATACTTTTTTCCCATGATAGCACAATTGTTTGATGAACATTAATGAAACAGACAGCCTATATATTCAGACCTACTGTACCGCACGGATCTAATATAATGTTACACATCTGATGTTTTTCCTCAACAGTTAACCAAACGCTCACTTAGCACACAACAGATGATGTTTGAGTGAATGCTCGCCATGACAGATATTTTGAATACTGTAATTCTGTGTATGTGTGTATATCGTGATCGTGCACTGTCTGAGAGTGTTTGTGCACACGCGTCGGATCTGTCCGTCAGCACGAGTGAAATCGTTTTTATGGACAAAGGAAAGGCACTTCTCTCTGAAAACTTACAAATAAAGATACTTTCAGATGTTTAATTGCTATTTGGAGCATTGGGATCGCTAGACGAGATGCTCAAGTTGTTCCAAACCTGTATGAATTTCTTTGTTCTGCTGAACACAAAGGAAGATATTTGGAAGAATGTTGGTAATCAAACAGTTCTCGGATAGTGGGGGAAAAATACTATGGTAGTCAATGACTGCCCGAGATCTGCTTGGTTACAAACATTCTTCCAAATTTCTTCCTTTGTGTTCAGCAGAACAAAGAAATTCATACAGGTTTGGAACAACTTGAGCGTGACTAAATGAAGACAGAATTTTCATTTTTGGAGAACTATTCCTTTAATGAACTCATTTTTGTGAAACATTTTTCACTTGTTTTGCCTGTAGCTCGAAACTATCCTGTGCGTGTTCACACTCATTTTGCAGCACAGGTCACAAATAATCAAACTAACATGCAGGAGCAAAACTACAGGAATTGTTCTGTCACTGTGTGCATTTTGCTGGAAATCTCCTGTTCATCCCTGTGGAAGGTTCTGCGTTAGCAACAGTAACCATGGCTCAGTCCCTCATAATGAAGAGGTTTGTGTTTACGTCTGCATAGACACCTGATGAAGCGTCTGCCACCTGTCTGTACACTTCCACCATTACTGAAGAAATGCAGATCTTTAATGTCTTTGGTTATTTCCACTCTGTTTGTGCTCTAAATCAGTTTATGACTTGAATGGTAAAGTTAGTCTTCATTGACGATCCCCCCAGATTTCGTCTTCATATCACAAGGCTATTCATAGTACGTGACCTTCACAGTGGAAAGAGTAGCGTGTGACAGACAGACGAAGCGCTCTCACACTGCGCAGGAAGTCTGGCTTCATGTTTCGGCTCAGCTGAGGGTTGATGGCCTTCCACTGTGTCGCGAGTGACGCTCCATAATTAAACACGTCCGACGGCACGGCGTATTCTCAGCGCTGCTTTCACCCGGCTCACACGCTTCAGACAATATCACAGCCAGGGCGCGTTCAAAATACGACAACTTCACATTTAGAGTAATATGGCCGCTCTGAAAATGAGGCAGAGTTTATTTAAGAATTACCTGTTGTGCTTCTGTCCATGATCTGTCTTCAGTGTGTGATGTTGCTGTTTGAGCATGAGAAAGCTCCAGTTCCTCTCTCTATCAGTGTCAGTGTTTCTGAACTCCTGAAACGCCTCCATTGTAGTCTTGAGTTTTCCTCCGGGAACCAACACGTCACAATATTCCTCATTATAATAATTCATATGCAGAATAAAGGGGCGGGGCCTGGTTGAGTTAGTTAGTCGTGTGTTGAAACTGGCGGTTATGGTAAGGGGCGGGGCATTTCCCAAACACCAATCACAACACACCACTCCAGCCGACCAATCAGAGCACAGTGTGCTTTTCAGAAGGAGGGGCTTCATAGAGACAGGAACTAAACAGAGTTACTGACAGACTGGGAAGAGAGGAGCCACAACAATGGAGAATATGAGGAATAATCAACATTTAAGCAGGAAAACCTGCTCTAGTAGAGCCAGAAAACAACAGCAAGACTGTAATGTCACACGAATTGAAGAACTGCTTAATTATTTACATCTTTTACATTTACGTTTCCAGTTCTGTCACGGGTTTGTGCAGGCAGGAAGACGAAGACAGGCAGACGGGCAACAGCACAACACACTAAACATAACTGTGACCAGACAAAGAATGAGTGAACAGGGAAGAACTTAAATAGCAAACAGAAACAAGATGATTAACTAGACACAGCTGGGACAAATGAACTAATGAGGGTAACTATGGAAACAGACAAGTGGCGTGAAAACTAAGACAAAGGAACACGTGACAAGTAACCTGAAAGACAACACAAACTGACAGTCCAGTCAAACTGAAACTAAACATGACTGTGACAAGTTCGATTTACGTTTTAATTTTAATAAATTCAGTGTCACCATTGTAAAATGTTGCCAAATATACTATAACATGAATAGAACTGATAATAAAGGATCCTTTACATTGGCTAATATTAAATTCTCATTGAATAGATGGATTATAGATATAAGCAGCTGCTTTCCAAGGCATCCAACCCATTACACATGTATCTCTAGGAGAAAACTCACGACACACATATTTGGGTTATTCGATTCTTTTCAGACAGTCTTAAGGACTGAATGAGATGTTTGTCTCGTCTTCTCTGTGAAGGACACATATCAGTTCAAACGTTCAGTAGAGCGTGCATTAGCAAGCTCAAGGGTTTGATTCTCAGGATTGCATGAAGTGATGAAATATGAATGCAATGTAAAATGCTTTGAATGCATAAATGAATCTGCCTTTGCAACGTTTCCACCCAACCTCGACATCTTCACAATGCTGTAGGCGTTTGTGACACAGTTGATATCTAATGTGAGCGGTGTTGTCACGATCATGTCATGTTTAGTTTCTGTATCTTGTTATGTTTTGTTTTGTTTTCCCTGTCACCAGTTCTTATTCATTCACTGATTGAGTTACGCACCTGTTTCTTGTTCTGTTAATCATTCCTTCTGTGTATTTAAGCCCTCTCGGTTCTTTCTGTTCATTGTCGTAAATGTTTAAAATGTCTAAAGGGGACTATAAAAATACTGTTATTTTAAGTTTTGTTATTTCTCTGAAATGTGTTACTTTGGTTTTCAGTGGCATTGCATAGGTTGTAATTTTTACATTAAATGTGCAAAAGTTCTAATATGATTTATCTTTCTTTAATTTTTTACATCACAAAAACCAGCTGTTTTAACGGGGGTGTGTAGACTTTTGATATCCGCTGTAGTCCGAACTGAAGTTAAACCTGACGGGATCATCTTGGATTCATTCTTTCACTGGGTCTTATGTGCATTATGGAACGAATAATTCAAATTGATTGAAAATTATGATTATGATTATGATGGATGGAGAGCTAAGATAAATGGCAAGGTTTTTAATGAATAACAGCTTTGTTGTACTTTAGAAGACTTATATAATAGAGTCATACTTCTATCATGCTTGTGTGTCCTTTTGAGGCTTGAAAGCTTCAGTGCCTTTTCATTATAATTACATATTATTTAAAATGTGTTTTTGTCTTTTTCCACAGACGAAAGAAAGTCATTTGGGAGGGAGAGTAAATGACGACAATATGGGGATTTTGTTTTTGGATGAACTATCTGAGGCAAGGCTCATCTGTGTGTGTGTGTGTGTTTAATTTTTGGGTTAATCTACTGTACCTGACAGAACAATGACACAGTTCCACATGTGTCCATCACTGAACCAGGTGAGATTGAGAGGAGACAGAAAATGAATCTCTGTCAGATAGTGTCTGTCTGCGTGACTCATGTCTCTGAGCAGCTGTGTCATCTCATCATCTCACTCTCTCACACACACACACATGCTCACAAATGCATGTTTCATGCATTGGGAATCCTGCAGCAGTCAAACGATAAATACAGATGCTCTGTCAGAAATCATCACATTCTCTTAAGATTGCATTATTGGTGGAGAGTGTCACTGTTACTCACGCTTTGTTCAGATCACTGACATTTACACAGTGTCCCAGCTAACAAAAATACACTATATTTCCAAAATTTGTGACGCCTGCCTTTACATGCACATGAACTTTAATGCCATCCCATTCTTAATCCGTAGGGTTTAATATGGAGTTGGCCCACCCTTTGCAGCTATAACAGCTTCAACTCTTCTGGGAAGGCTTTCCACAGGGTTTGGGAGTGTGTTTATGGGAATTTTGACCATTCTTCTAGATGCGCATTTGTGAGGTCAGGCACTGATGTTGGACGAGAAGGCCTGGCTCGCAGTCTCCGCTCTAATTCATCCCAAAGGTGTTCTATCGGGATGAGGTCAGGACTCTGTGCAGGCCAGTCAAGTTCCTCCACACCAAACTCACTCATCCATGTCTTTATGGACCGACGCTTTGTGCACTGGAGCGCAGTCATGTTGGGACAGGAAGGGCCATCCCCAAACTGTTCCCACAAAGTTGGGAGCATGAAATTGTCCAAAATGTCTTGGTATGCTGAAGCATTAAGAGTTCCTTTCACTGGAACTAAGGGGCCAAGCCCAACCCCTGAAAAACAACCCCACCCCTTAATCCCCCCTCCACCAAACTTTACACTTGGCACAATGCAGTCAGGCAAGTCCCGTTCTCCTGGAAACCACCAAACCCAGACTCGTCCATGGGATTGGCAGACAGAGAAGCGTGATTGGTCACTCCAGAGAACACGTCTCACTGCTCTAGAGTCCAGTGGCGGCGTGCTTTACCCCACTGGTGATGTAAGGCTTGGATGAGCTGCTCGGCCATGGAAACCCATTCCATGAAGCTCTCTACACACTGTTCTTGAGCTCATCTGAAGGCCACAGAAGTTTGGAGGTCTGTAGCTATTGACTCTGCAGAAAGTTGGCGACTTCTGCGCACTGTAACCCTCAGCATGTGCTGACCCCGCTCTGTGATTGGCCTACCACTTCGAGGCTGAGTTGCTGTTGTTCCCAATTCCTTCCACTTTGTTATAATCCCACTAACAGTTGAGCGTGGAATATTTAGTAGTGAGGAAATGTCAGGAATGGACTTATTGCACAGGTGGCAACCTATCACGGTACCACGCTTGAGTTCACTGAGCTCCTGAGAGCGACCCATTCTTTCACTAATGTTTGTAGAAGCGTCTGCATGCCTAGTGCTTGATTTATACACCTGTGGCCATAAAGGGATTGAACACCTGAACTCAGTGATTTGGAGGGGTGTCCCAATACTTTTGGCAATAAAATGTATGAACACAACTCGGATCAAAGACATCTAAATGAACCAAAAACAGGACGTGATGTCACAAGAATCTACCCTAAAAAAGGACAGAATGCTCAGGCACACTGGGTTCTTCTCGTCAGAGTCAGTACGGAGTCAGAACCGCGTCTCCTTACAGCAGCATACAATGTGCATATTTATCAGTAGCTGAACGGCGTCTAATTCCATCGAATGAAAGCAATCCAGTTTAATGTGATTTCGACTACCCTCTGGCTGAATGCTGACAAGCTCAAAATGCTTTAGACCTTGTTTAAACCTGTATTTATTGTTGTTGTCTACTTGTGATTGGCTCGACAAAAGCGCATCTTAATACCAGAGCCTTAGAGGTGATTTATCAGTAGCTGAACGCCGTCTAATTCCATTCGGTTCCTCTGTGTTTGATGGCAGTCTAGTCTTTATCAGCAGAATCACCCACATTACACATCAGTAGATTCAGATGAGCGCGCCTAATTTAATTATGGCTAACTGTGTTAACATGAGAGGTGTGTATGAGAGAACATGTGTCTGTGGCTGAGGAGCTGTGACGGATCCGATCAGGCTTCTCTGTGTTTCAGCAGCAACACTTCAGCATCTGATACACACACCACTCACACCGACACCTACTGCCTAAAATAGGACCCAGTGTGACGGGAGGATTCAGCACAGTTTATCTCCCAATCCTCTAGAAAGATCTATGAAACCAATCACAAGTGTGTCTGTATAATAGGGGAGAGTGGGGTAAGATGAGCCATGTTTGACTTATGTGGTCAATAAAATAAGACAGAAGTGCAATGAAAGTATCTAAAGTAATTTCTAAAGATCATTTTAAATGATCAGAATACATCTGACAAAGGGTTCTAAAAGTGTTCCAGTGGCTCAATTTACCCCAGGTTAGGGGTAAGTTGATCCAAGTCAGTGGGTAAGTTGCACCATCTGGGTGTAAACGGACCATCTGATTGAATCTGAATCAAACCCATGTGAAATTTTAAAGAGAGAAAAAAACCTTCAATAATCAAATTTCCTTTTACAAATATTCATATTTCTGTTCTTAAAGCTAACTTAAACAACATAAAACCAACCAAATGAAGTTGACATTTCAATATCTTTAATTGTTTGCATTTCTGAATATGTTGAACACCATGATGTAACCTTCCCAAAAACAGACTAAACAGAGTTTGATGAGTAAAATTAAATTAAAATTAAATAAAATAAAAATGATGGGTGGTTCCAAAATATATGATCACATGACAATAAAAGTGTACAGTTGCCAAGATAAAGGGGGTGGGTCAACTTACCCACTGGCTCATCTTACCCCACTCTCCCCCTACTGCCATTTCCATCTGCACCTTCAGAATAACATCATAAAGAGTGTAACCAACCTTCTCACTAGATTTAGTGACTTAGTGACGAATGACAAATATACACTCTAAAAAATGCTGGGTTAAAAACATCCCAAGTTGGGTTGAAAATGGACAAACCCAGCGATTGGGTTGTTTTAACCCAGTGGTTGGGTTAAATGTTTGCTTAAGACAACCCAATCGCTGGGTTTGTCCATTTTCAATTAAATTTTTTAGAGTGTAGTGACATTTTAGACAAACCGTATCTAGTTTCTGAGAGTTGCCAGTAGAGATCATTGTACATGTACAGCCATTGGGCCCTATCACACACCCGGCGCAATGAGACGCCAGGCGTGACTCAAGTGTGTTCTGCTAGTTTCAGCTTCTCATTTTCACGTCCAGCTCCACGTTGTTTAAATATCAAATGCACTGGCGCATCTGTTCGCATATTGTGTTAGTAATATGAGCCTATAGGTGGTGCACAACGCACATACACACTGATTATTACACACACAGGGACGCGCAGCAGCAGCATACACACACACACACCCTCTGACTATTACACACAGAGAGACAAGCAGCAGCACACACACACACACACTCTGCTTATTACACACACACACACTTTCTGCTTATTTCACACACAGGGACGCGCAGCAGCGCGCACACACACTCTGATTATTACACACAGGGACGCGCAGCAGCACACAAACACACACACACTCTGCTTATTACACACGCAGGGGCACACAGCAGCACACACACACACACACACTCTGATTATTACACACACAGGAACACGCAGCAGTGCACACACACACACACACACACACACACTCTGATTATTACACACTCTGCTTATTTCACACACAGGGACGCGCAGCAGCACACACGCACACACTGATTATTACACACAGGGACGCGCAGCAGCACACACACACACACACACACACTGATTATTAAACACACAGGGATGTGCAGCAGCACACACACACACACACTCTGATTATTGCACACACAAGGACGCAGAGCAGCACACACACACACACACTCTGATTATTACACACACAAGGAAGCGCAGCAGCACACACACACTCTGATTATTACACACACATAGGGACGTGCAGCACACACACACACACACACTCTGATTATTACACACACAAGGACGCGCAGCAGCACACACACACTCTGATTATTACACACACAGGGATGCGCAGCAGCACACACACACACGTTTAAAAAGGATTCCTCTCTGGAGAAGCGTTCAGTCTCTCCTCATGTAAATAGTGAATCCGCTCATGGTGCGAGCACAACTGGCTTTTAAAGGGAAAGGGAGATGAGGCTCTGATGGGTTTATTGCACGTTACGCCCAAAACACACCCATGACTCATTAAGAGACGAGGCACAACCCTTTTGGATCATGTGCCGGGCACGCAGACCGTTTTTCCCGTCGTTAAACTAGCAAAAGTGGATTCGGACACGCCGTGAGAGCTCCTGCGCCGTGAGCTTCAGAACATGAGCTCAGATCAGTGAAATAGGGCTTAATATCTTCAGTCATTTCTCTTCTCTTGTCTTGATTTAAGAATGATTAGATGTTTGTGCTGGAAAACAAGACAGAAACACTGAGGAAGTAGATAATTTTTTTGTCGTGTGAGATCAATATGGACAGATTCAATTCAAAATACACACAGAAAACAGCATGAAACATCATAAAAGTGGGTTACATGAGAAGAATATGAATAGTTGTGATGAAGTGATGTGCTGTATGTTCACATGTTCTCTGAAGGCTTCCTCACGCGTGTGTTGTTGTGGTATTAATAGAAGCGGCGCTCCTGTGATGTCACATCTATTACAAACAAAAGTCTTCACAGGGAGAAACACGCAAGACACAAAAGAAAGTATTGAATGGAAGATGTATTTTATCGTGTGTCAGTTCAGTGACACCTCAACTCCAGCAAAGGAAGATTGAACCTTCAAAGCTGCATATTTCAGAGCACCGAATGAGCCAACGAGCATGACCAGACGGGTCAGTGAACCAGTTAACCCGTTCCACCTGAAAGAAGCAAACCTACAGGTGGAGTGAAAGTCAGGCATGATTCAAAAAGACTTCCGGTTCATTCAGTTCTTTTTCTACCAGAAACCATAAAGACTGATTCAGTTTGATTCTGTTAACTAGCTCGACTGGTTACCAGCTTAAAAGAACGATTCATTCAAGAATCAAACATCACTTTTAATTCCGTATTGCATATTTCATGCAGTCTTTCCTGTAGAAACAGAAGCTGGTTCAATCACTGATGTTTCCTGCTAGGGGTTTCACAAGCTTCATTGTGGTTTGCGGGTCTTGTTGTGTGTCTTCTAAGACGGCTCTGTGAGAAACTCCCGTTCACAGGGTGAGTTTATTTCATCATTTGAGTGAATGTGTATCTGAACACACGTGTGCCTGTTAAACAAACAGACGGGAACACACAGTCCACACGGTGTAATTAGGGTTCAGAACATCCCCTTCACTTTATGAGCTTGATCAATTATTCATTCATTATTCATCAGTTCTGCACTGTAAACCTGAATGAACCACACATCCACATTCATTAATCGAAAGAGAAGCACAAGGAAACATACAAACATACAAAAAATGATTCTCTTAGTGTTTATTAGATCAAGATACATTTACTTGAGAAGCAAAATGTGCCTTTTGTGCTTAAAACAAGACCAAATATCTGCCAATTGAGTCATAAATACACTCAATTTAAGTGAAAACAAGACTCTATTGACAGATATTTGTTCTTGTTTTAATCAAGATCATCTTTTTGTTGTTGCAGCGATTTAGCTCAAAACAGAAAACCAATTTTTTTTTCTTTTTCAGACGCAAAAACCATCAGAAAATGCTGATCTTCCACATCAGGACGTCAAACATAATATCACATGAGCTGTTTTAATTTCTTTTCATTTTAAATGAGGTTTGCAGTGTTGAAACTGTTACCAAACTTTAGTCTAAATACAATGTGATACCCTAACATGTGATTTGATTATTTTCTAGCAACACATGAAATATACATATAACCCCAACATTTAACAAATTAATAATAAGTACTATTCTGTCATGACAACTCTCGGAGAGGTAATATGGAAATGTATTTGGTCTTGGCGGAATAGATGTGCACATGTGACACACATGAACTAGCCCCCGTATCAGATCTGTACAGGTGGAGCTGGGGAGGGAGGCGGGTTTCTGAAGCAACACTACCAGTGTTTGTTTGAATGTTGAGCCGCAGCTCATTGGCCGTGGATGCAACAGCAACCAATCAGCTGCGCTATGTAGATGATGACCAACTTACGCCTTGGGCTAAACATCGATTTTCATTTATACTTCTGTGTCGTTGTCCGCGTCGATGTGCAATTACACATGCAGAGGGAGCGTGTGTACCCCTGAGGGAGGGGTTCTGGCAGACCAATCACAGCGCTTGCGGTCCGCGTAGAATTTACGTTTTTGTGCAACACACAGCCTACAACGTACAGGGCTGGGGAGTAACAAAATACATGTAACTTAGTTGCGTATTTAAAATACTAAATTTGAGTAACTGCATTTCATTAGTTACATTTTAAATGGGTGGTAATCAAATTACAGTTATACTGTATTTTAGATTACCAAAGCGATTACTTTGAGATTTAATGTCATTTATTTAATTTAATCATTAATGTAAACAGAGATTGGTGATTCTCAGACTCTCCCAAGACTCCTAAGAGTTTCATAACCCTCGCAGAATATGCAACATTTTAATAATTTTAAAAAACGAGAGGGATCTGGATCATAAAAATTGCATGTGACTGTTATTTAGTGCTGTCCTAAATATGCTATTTCACATAATAGATGTTTACATACACTCCATGTCCAATTATGAGGGGGAAAAGACTGCCGTTTTTACTCAGAATTGCGACTTTAATAAAAAAGGTAATTGCGTCTTTTATCTCACAATTCTGACTTTATAACACACAATTGCAAGAGAATCTCACAACTGCCAGAAAAAAAGTCAGAATTGTGAGATAAAAAGTCACAATGACCAGTTTTATTGTTATATTTAGTGTTGTAAACAAGCGTCCATGAAACTCAATGCATTAAGAGCCGGGGGTGAACACTTATGAACAGGATGGTGTGTACATTTTCTTATTTTGTTTAAAGATCATATTTGTTCATTTAGTACAAATAACTACATGTTTCCCAGAAGACAAAATGAGCAGAATTGACCCTGTTCATCCGATTCAAAACGTTTACACACCCCACATCTCAATGCGTCGTGTTTCCTTCTTGAGCATCAATACTTTTATCCAATACAATATCCTCTGCTGAGTGAGAAAACAACTGCTGCATAGCCAGATATATCAGATGACATGATTTTTTTTCCCTTTAAGAGCCATGAGACCGCATGTTTTAATGTCTATGTGTGCCTGGGCTCCCTTGCCGAATGGCTTAGCTCTAGAAACACACACTATGTGTTCTCATTTACAATATATATATGTTGACGTAAAATTGTAACCGCCTTCTGTCTGTGCTGTCGTGTCTTCTTTGCTCGCTTTCATCACTTTTGCTCTTGTTCTCATGCACTGACTCCTCTCTCACAGACGGCATTCTGAATCGGCCAAAACAACCCAACGGCGTCCGACTAGAGCCAACGGTGCAGAACACACAGAAAAAAGTTGACCAATGCTCAAAAACGTCCCGATGTTGCCCAACGGCTGGCTTGGTGTGTCCCAGGTTTATTGATAAGTGAAAAGCTGTTGAGACGATAAAGACGGAGCGTGGTCTATGGCTGGGTCAACCGCACACATTAGCATAGCTAATGAAAACATTGCCCTTGGAAATAAATGAATGCGTCATTAGAGTATGCGCTAAACATGCAATGCTTATTTCACTTCTGTAGCTTAGACGGCATATCCTCACAGCAGTGTGACCGTTTGCTGCATGAACACAATAGAGCAAACGCTGCAGCTTAGAGTGACTCACTCCACAAGACTGATAACATAACGCTTAGATTAACTCTTATGATTGCTCATTTAGGAATTAATAAGCAAAGCACTCAATATGCACACAGATATGAGTAAAAGAGTGCATTTATCTTGGATGTTGATTTCAGATGCTTTCTGAAGCGCGCGGCAGTCTGCTAACTTCCTCTTCTTTTGTGTTTTTTACGGCAATTGGTATCCATAATGTTGCATTACTGCCACCTGCTGTCTCACTTTAACTTTACATAACACACACAGTTTCTGCCAGTCTCATGTTAATCTTGAGTATCTATAGAGTAGTGTTGATCCTTCATATCTCCCAAGAGTCTTTAGTTTGATCATATTTATAAAAGACAGATACACTGTACCGATTCTTTCAGAAAACAGCCGAGTCCGTGGAGGCGTGCAGTGGGCGGAGCTAAAGAGTCATGAACACACACACACACACACGCACACACTCTCACACACACACACATGGCATTATCCCTGGATAACTTTCAATTCTCTATACAGTTTCCACCGTATAGGTTTCCAACCGCGGTTTCCACTCATGACTGGAAACAAACACACACACACACACAGACTATACGTTGGTTATACACATTATATGCACTTATTGCCAACAAAATACACATTTGATGCAGTTTCACTTACCGCATGCAGTTTCCACTCATGACCGGGAACAAACACACACACTTGCAGAACTCCGGAAACACAAACAGCATCCACTGTTCCCTTAACGCTGGGTTATTTGGGAAGCTGAACAAGGTGATCTTTCCCTCACACCAGAAACACACTTCTTTAGTGACATTGTTGATCTCGTGTCTAAAGACACAACGCCAGCGCCACCGACGGCTCCCGTAACCCGAACGGATGGGGAATCACGCTTAGTCCAGTCCTCCTTAAATTAAACAAATATCTCCGTCCTGGGTCATTATTTCCACATTCTACTATACTTTTACATTATACTCTACTATTTCCCGTAGCTGATTCTTCAACTCTTGTATAAATTTCTTGCATGATATAAAGATGCGCTCTCCTGCCATTCATCACATAGTCATAGTTTTCCTATAACATTAAGAGTTTCCAATCCTCAGTCTACATATTATGACTTGTTCCTTCCATTTATTTCCCTTCTTACTTTCCATACCTACTATAGTGTGTATCATGTACAGATGCAGACACTACCGGTGTGAATGTTCAGCCGCTGACAGCATGACGTCTGTGATGGAGAAAATGTCCGGTTGCATGTTTAATAACGAAGGCAGGAATTACAGAATATAATGATGTTTGTTTGCTAGAAGAACCATCTGAACATCAGAAGAACGTATAGAGAGCTTGAAACAGGATTACACCAAAGACACATCTCATTCATTACACAGCAAACTGAGTAATAAACACATCAATAAACACAACCGTTAAGCCTGTTATAATCCTGTCCGCAGCAATAACCATGTGAGAATATATCACAATTAATATAAAAAGATGCAAAATGTAGTCTCTAATTACATCACAGCATAGATGAGGATCAAAACAGCACATAAATGCCTTATTATATTATACACATGATCATGATTCTCGTTGTTCCCTTGAGAGTGGCTGTGGAGATGGAAATTATGTAACGAGGCTTTTAGGAGCTCATGTACTTGTTGGCCAGTGAAGCACATTAATTATTACAGGCAGCGCAGCATCTTAAACACACACACACACACGCACGCACGCACACACACACACACACACACACTCACACAACACACACTCACACAACACACACACTCACAATCTCACACACACGCACACACACACTCACACACGCACACATACACACACAACACACACAAACACACACTCACTCACACACACACTCACACACACACACACACTCACACAACACACACACACACACACTCACAATCTCACACACACACACACTCACACACACACACACTCGCACACATACACACACAACACACACTAACACACACACACTCACACACACAACACACACACTCACAATCTCACACACACTCACACACGCACACATACACACACAACACACACAAACACACACACACACACACACTCACACACACACACACACACTCACACACACACACACATACACACACACACACACACTCACACACACACACAAACTAATCAAACAACACGATTAGAAATAGTTCATTGTAATTAGATTATATTACATTTTGTAATTAGATTATATTAAATTTTCCTGTAATCAGATTACAGTTACTTTTTTCACATTTTATTCACGCAATGGCAGGAAATCATTCAGTGACTCTCACTAATGATTGATTCTGGAAGTCTGGACAAAATATTTCAAACCTATTTTGGCTTTGTAATGTAATTTCTGTTTTCATTTTATTAATGTTGTTTTCATGTTGTAATTGCACATTTATATTTTATGATTTGATTATTAGCTGAACATGAACCCCAGTTTGGGAAACCCTGATATAATGTAATGTTTAATGCACTTCATGTTTTTTTTTTTTTTTTTTTTTTTTAAATAATCCTATTCATATCTATGTGATAAATGAGTTAGGTCAAAAGTAATCTAAAAGTAATCCGAAAGTAATCCAAATACATTACCTAAAATGTGTAATGCAATAGATTATGTTTCCGTCGTGTCATTAGTAATCGGTAACAGACTATAGATTACTGTAATCTACTCAGCACTAGTTAAACGAGTGAATGATGGAAGAACTGAACTCTTCTGTCACCAGCAGAACTTCAGTGTAATTTCCAGTGTAAATTATTGATTTCAGACTGAGACATTAACACACGGCATACACCAGCATATGCTTATTCATCATGTGTTATATAACATATATTATTCACACGACTGCAGTTTCAGCTCATATTCCAGTGGCTGAGAAACTCAATCTCTGCCTCCACAAACCTCCGTTTTCCTGTCGTATCTCACTCTCACACTCTTGCCAGATGCGGAGGAAGAGCTAATGCTAATCCGGCTCATGGGCCGGGCTAATGGCTCGAGATGAGACTCGTAATCCGTCCAGAGCAGAAACAGCCCCATTCACAAAGACTCACAGCCCAGCCTTACACACCAATGAGCTGTGAGTGCGTCAGCTCAAAGAAATCATTACAAATAAGGTGTTTATTGTCTACAAGAGTGTAGCAAAGCTGTGCCATCCGGCACGTGCCAGACTGATGAGGATTACTGTGGGCAAACGTCAGGAAATCACATCTGCTTCTCCCTCACACACAAACATCATAAATTCAGATTCACGCTGAAATATTCATGTGAAACTCAATCTTTTCTCCTTTGTAAGAGGCCACCATCTGCTGTCATACACACACAGTCAGTGTTTGCTAGGCTAGCACATTCACAGAGCGTCTGAATAGAACAAGAAACCTCCTTAAACCACAGAAACATCTCTGTGCATCCTCAGGAAGCATCCACTCTCTGTGCATCCATTTAGTTCTCTTGTGTTTTATTACCAGTGTTCAGACGCCGCTTGAAGAATGCAAAGTTAACTTAAAGAACACTTTGTGTGGAGCATTAAAAATTGCGTCCGTGAGGCCGTGCTGGTGTTCATGCAGATGTCAAACCAAAGAAACACACGAGCATGTGGAGGAGTTTCTGTCAGGGACAGGGAAGGAAGGAGAAGCGTCGCCGTTCCTCTATTTGTGACAAACACAGCAAAGTCCCTGATCTCAGCAGAACCTGCGCTTCCTTCCTCCCGAGACGAGGAGTCTGGATGTGAAGACACTCTCACTGCATCACACGCACACTTGTGTCTTTTGAGGAAGTGGCACAATCAGTGGAAATGGATTGGCCATGTCTGAGGATGAGCTGAAGGCAGAAGAACGATCCGTTCACAGTTCTCATTCATTACTCATTCATCACTCATTCATCACTCACTCATCACAGCTCTCATTCATCACTCATCATCACTCACTCATTCATCAGTCACTCATCACTCATTCATCACTCATTCATCACAGCTCTCATTCATCACTCATTCATCACAGCTCTCAATCATCACTCATTCATCACTCATTTATCACAGCTCTCATTCATCACTTATTCATCACAGCTCTCATTCATCACTCATTCATCACTCATTCATCACTCACTCATCACAGCTCTCATTCGTCACAGCTCTCATTCATCACTCATTCATCACTCATTCATCACTCACTCATCACAGCTCTCATTCATCACTCATTCATCACTTATTCATCACAGCTCTCATTCATCACTCATTCATCACTCATTCATCACAGCTCTCATTCATCACTTATTCATCACAGCTCTCATTCATCACTCATTCATCACTCACTCATCACAGCTCTCATTCGTCACAGCTCTCATTCATCACTCATTCATCACTCATTCATCACTCACTCATCACAGCTCTCATTCATCACAGCTCTCATTCATTACTCATTCATCACTCATTCATCACTCACTCATCACAGCTCTCATTCATCACTTATTCATCACAGCTCTCATTCATCACTCATTCATCACTCACTCATCACTCACTCATCACAGCTCTCATTCATCACAGCTCTCATTCATCACTCATTCATCACTCATTCATCACTCACTCATCACAGCTCTCATTCATCACAGCTCTCATTCATTACTCATTCATCACTCATTCATCACTCACTCATCACAGCTCTCATTCATCACAGCTCTCATTCATCACTCATTCATCACAGCTCTCATTCATCACTCATCATCACTCACTCATTCATCAGTCACTCATCACTCATTCATCACTCATTCATCACAGCTCTCATTCATCACTTATTCATCACAGCTCTCATTCATCACTCATTCATCACTCATTTATCACAGCTCTCATTCATCACTTATTCATCACAGCTCTCATTCATCACTTATTCATCACAGCTCTCATTCATCACTTATTCATCACAGCTCTCATTCATCACTCATTCATCACAGCTCTCATTCATCACTTATTCATCACAGCTCTCATTCATCACTCATTCATCACTCATTTATCACAGCTCTCATTCATCACTCATTTATCACAGCTCTCATTCATCACAGCTCCCATTCATCACTTATCATCACTCACTCATCACTCATTCATCACAGCTCTCATTCATCACTCATTCATCACAGCTCTCATTCATCACTTACTCATCACTCATTCATTCATCACTCATTCATCACAGCTCTCATTCATCACTCATTCATCACAGCTCTCATTCATCACTTACTCATCACTCATTCATTCATCACTCATTCATCACAGCTCTCATTCATCACTCATTCATTCATCACTCATTCATTCATCACTCACTCATCACTCATTCATTCATTCATCACTCACTCATTCATTCATCACTCATTCATCACTCACTCATCACTCACTCATTCATCACAGCTCTCATTCATCACTCATTCATCACAGCTCTCATTCATCACAGCTCTCATTCATCACTCATTCATCCCTCACTCATTCATCACTCACTCATCACTCACTCATTCATCACTCACTCATCCCTCACTCATTCATCACTCATTCATCACTCACTCATCACTCACTCATTCATCACTCACTCATCATCACTCATTCATCACTCATTCATTCATCACAGCTCTCATTCATCACAGCTCTCATTCATCACTCATTCATCACTCATTCATCACAGCTCTCATTCATCACTCATTCATCACTCACTCATTCATCACAGCTCTCATTCATCACTCACTCATTCATCACAGCTCTCATTCATCACTCATGCATTCATCACTCATTTATCACTCATTCATCACAGCTCTCATTCATCACTTACTCATCACTCATTCATTCATCACTCATTCATCACAGCTCTCATTCATCACTCATTCATTCATCACTCATTCATTCATCACTCATTCATCACAGCTCTCATTCATCACGTACTCATCACTCATTCATTCATCACTCATTCATCACAGCTCTCATTCATCACTCACTCATTCATCACAGCTCTCATTCATCACTCATGCATTCATCACTCATTTATCACTCATTCATCACAGCTCTCATTCATCACTCATTCATCACAGCTCTCATTCATCACTTACTCATCACTCATTCATTCATCACTCATTCATCACAGCTCTCATTCATCACTCATTCATCACAGCTCTCATTCATCACTTACTCATCACTCATTCATTCATCACTCATTCATCACAGCTCTCATGCATCACTCATTCATTCATCACTCATTCATTCATCACTCACTCATCACTCATTCATTCATTCATCACTCACTCATTCATTCATCACTCATTCATCACTCACTCATTCATCACAGCTCTCATTCATCACTCATGCATTCATCACTCATTTATCACTCATTCATCACAGCTCTCATTCATCACTCATTCATCACAGCTCTCATTCATCACTCATTCATCACAGCTCTCATTCATCACTTACTCATCACTCATTCATTCATCACTCATTCATCACAGCTCTCATTCATCACAGCTCTCATTCATCACTTACTCATCACTCATTCATTCATCACTCATTCATCACAGCTCTCATTCATCACTCATTCATTCATCACTCATTCATTCATCACTCACTCATCACTCATTCATTCATTCATCACTCACTCATTCATTCATCACTCATTCATCACTCACTCATCACTCACTCATTCATCACAGCTCTCATTCATCACTCATTCATCACAGCTCTCATTCATCACAGCTCTCATTCATCACTCATTCATCCCTCACTCATTCATCACTCACTCATCACTCACTCATTCATCACTCACTCATCCCTCACTCATTCATCACTCATTCATCACTCACTCATCACTCACTCATTCATCACTCACTCATCATCACTCATTCATCACTCATTCATTCATCACAGCTCTCATTCATCACAGCTCTCATTCATCACTCATTCATCACTCATTCATCACAGCTCTCATTCATCACTCACTCATTCATCACAGCTCTCATTCATCACTCATTCATCACTCACTCATTCATCACAGCTCTCATTCATCACTCACTCATTCATCACAGCTCTCATTCATCACTCATGCATTCATCATCCATTTATCACTCATTCATCACAGCTCTCATTCATCACTCATTCATCACAGCTCTCATTCATCACTCATTCATCACTCACTCATTCATCACAGCTCTCATTCATCACTCACTCATTCATCACAGCTCTCATTCATCACTCATGCATTCATCACTCATTTATCACTCATTCATCACAGCTCTCATTCATCACTTACTCATCACTCATTCATTCATCACTCATTCATCACAGCTCTCATTCATCACGTACTCATCACTCATTCATTCATCACTCATTCATCACAGCTCTCATTCATCACTCACTCATTCATCACAGCTCTCATTCATCACTCATTCATCACAGCTCTCATTCATCACTCATTCATCACAGCTCTCATTCATCACTTACTCATCACTCATTCATTCATCACTCATTCATCACAGCTCTCATTCATCACTCATTCATCACAGCTCTCATTCATCACTTACTCATCACTCATTCATCACAGCTCTCATGCATCACTCATTCATTCATCACTCATTCATTCATCACTCACTCATCACTCATTCATTCATTCATCACTCACTCATTCATTCATCACTCATTCATCACTCACTCATCACTCACTCATTCATCACAGCTCTCATTCATCACTCATTCATCACAGCTCTCACTCATCACTCATTCATCACAGCTCTCATTCATCACTCATTCATCACAGCTCTCATTCATCACTCACTCATTCATCACAGCTCTCATTCATCACTCATGCATTCATCACTCATTTATCACTCATTCATCACAGCTCTCATTCATCACTTACTCATCACTCATTCATTCATCACTCATTCATCACAGCTCTCATTCATCACGTACTCATCACTCATTCATTCATCACTCATTCATCACAGCTCTCATTCATCACGTACTCATCACTCATTCATTCATCACTCATTCATCACAGCTCTCATTCATCACTCACTCATTCATCACAGCTCTCATTCATCACTCATTCATCACAGCTCTCATTCATCACTCATTCATCACAGCTCTCATTCATCACTTACTCATCACTCATTCATTCATCACTTACTCATCACTCATTCATCACAGCTCTCATGCATCACTCATTCATTCATCACTCATTCATTCATCACTCACTCATCACTCATTCATTCATTCATCACTCACTCATTCATCACTCACTCATCACTCACTCATTCATCACAGCTCTCATTCATCACTCATTCATCACAGCTCTCATTCATCACTCATTCATCACAGCTCTCATTCATCACTCATTCATCACAGCTCTCATTCATCACTTATTCATCACAGCTCTCATTCATTACTCATTTATCACAGCTCTCATTCATTACTTACTCATCACTCATTCATTCATCACTCATTCATTCATCACTCATTCATCACAGCTCTCATTCATCACTTACTCATCACTCATTCATTCATCACTCATTCATCACAGCTCTCATTCATCACTTACTCATCACTCACTCATTCATCACTCACTCATCACTCATTCATCACTCATTCATCACTCATTCATTCATCACTCATTCATCACTCACTCATCACTCATTCATTCATCACTCATTCATTCATCACTCATTCATTCATCACTCATTCATCACTCATGCATTCATTCATCACTCATGCATTCATTCATCACTCATTCATTCATCACTTATTCATCACTCACTCATCACTCACTCATTCATCACAACTCTCATTCATCACTCACTTATTCATCACAGCTCTCATTCATCACTCATTCATCACTCACTCATTCATCACAGCTCTCATTCATCAGTCACTCATCACTCATTCATCACTCATTCATCACAGCTCTCATTCATCACTTATTCATCACAGCTCTCATTCATCACTCATTCATCACTCATTTATCACAGCTCTCATTCATCACTTATTCATCACAGCTCTCATTCATCACTCATTCATCACAGCTCTCATTCATCACTGCTCTCATTCATCACTCACTCATCACTCATTCATTCATCACTCACTCATTCATCACAGCTCTCATTCATCACTCATTCATCACAGCTCTCATTCATCACAGCTCTCATTCATCACAGGTCTCATCCATCCATCCATCCATCATCCATCCATCCATCCATCCATCCAACCCATCCACCCATCCATCCATAAATCCATCCATCCATCCAACACATCCATCCATCATCCATCCATCCATCCATCCAACACATCCACCCACCCATCCATCACATCCAACACATCCATCCATCCATCCATCCGCAGTATAACTGTCCCGCTGGAGTGTTGTGATGGCCGGCGTGCCAGAGAAATGTAATCACTATAATGGCCATTAATCCATCCTCTGAGATTCAGACATGAGATCATTCCCACTTTCTCTCTGCCATTTGGGAGGTTAAACGGGGCTAATGAGAACTAATTGGAGCCCACTGTCACTGCTGAGTGTGGGTTAGATCTCTCACATCTGTTTTCACTACAAAGCCAAGAATATAGCAATGGATCTTTTCAATAAAGATTTGCTATCCATTGTTTGGTTTCTCTTTTTAACATATTTCTGTGTGCCGTGCACAACATGTATTAAGTTTCAAATGGCACAATGTTATTGAGGAATGCCAGTGTAGAGATCTGGGTACATTTTAAGGCACTATTTTGTTCCAATAAAAGTTGTAGCCAATAAAAAACATCTTCTTTTGGTCATATTTAAGGCAGTTTTCTTCTGTCCTTCATGAATACAGCAATCACTGAAATTAAAAAACATAAGTAGAGAAACAAAGTACTTTATTAGGGCCGAGCACCGATGGTGTGAGGACCCTATTGGAATTGCTTTATTTATTATTATTATTATTATTATTATTATTATTCTCCCAAATGGATCGCTTTTTTGGGGGCGTAAACACGCTCGAAAACTCACGAAACTTTGCACACGTGTCAGAAGTGGCGAAAATTTACGTCTGTTATGGGTTTCAGAAATATTCAGTTATAGTCAAAGCGCCACCTGCTGACAACAGGAAATGGCATGCTTTACACTATAATTCTCTCCCAGAAACTCATTTAAATATGCCATGAGGTAGCAAACATGCTAGAAACACATTAAATCATACAACACGCGGCTAAGCGCTAATGTATGCGATTGACGCCACGAAACAGGGCGTTGTTGTAACTCAGGCATACAATGTCCTATCTGCCCCAAACTTCACTTGTTTAATAATAGTCTAATAAGACATCTACATGGCAATATTCAGTTATAGTCAAAGCGCCACCTGCTGGCAGCAGGAAATGTGGCACATTATAGTGACTTTGCCATTTTTCTCCTATATTTACCAGCTTAAATGCATGTTGCCCACTATTGGCTGTTTTCCCGAGGCCACCAGGTGGCGGTGCTCCCGTGTGCGAGGGCCCTTTCATCGCTGCTTGCAGCTTTAATTATACACTCACCTAAAGGATTATTAGGAACACCTGTTCAATTTCTCATTAATGCAATTATCTAATCAACCAATCACATGGCAGTTGCTTCAATGCATTTAGGGGTGTGGTCCTGGTCAAGACAATCTCCTGAACTCCAAACTGAATGTCAGAATGGGAAAGAAAGGGGATTTAAGCAATTTTGAGCGTGGCATGGTTGTTGGTGCCAGACGGGCCGGTCTGAGTATTTCACAATCTGCTCAGTTACTGGGATTTTCACACACAACCATTTCTAGAGTTTACAAAGAATGGTGTGAAAAGGGAAAAACATCCAGTATGCGGCAGTCCTGTGGGCGAAAATGCCTTGTTGATGCTAGAGGTCAGAGGAGAATGGGCCGACTGATTCAAGCTGATAGAAGAGCAACTTTGACTGAAATAACCACTCGTTACAACCGAGGTATGCAGCAAAGCATTTGTGAAGCCACAACACGCACAACCTTGAGGCGGATGGGCTACAACAGCAGAAGACCCCACCGGGTACCACTCATCTCCACTACAAATAGGAAAAAGAGGCTACAATTTGCACAAGCTCACCAAAATTGGACAGTTGAAGACTGGAAAAATGTTGCCTGGTCTGATGAGTCTCAATTTCTGTTGAGACATTCAGATGGTAGAGTCAGAATTTGCCGTAAACAGAATGAGAACATGGATCCACCATGCCTTGTTACCACTGTGCAGGCTGGTGGTGGTGGTGTAATGGTGTGGGGGATGTTTTCTTGGCACACTTTAGGCCCCTTAGTGCCAATTGGGCATCGTTTAAATGCCACGGCCTACCTGAGCATTGTTTTTGACCATGTCCATCCCTTTATGACCACCATGTACCCATCCTCTGATGGCTACTTCCAGCAGGATAATGCACCATGTCACAAAGCTCGAGTCATTTCAAATTGGTTTCTTGAACATGACAATGAGTTCACTGTACTAAAATGGCCCCCACAGTCACCAGATCTCAATCCAATAGAGCATCTTTGGGATGTGGTGGAACGGGAGCTTCGTGCCCTGGATGTGCATCCCACAAATCTCCATCAACTGCAAGATGCTATCCTATCAATATGGGCCAACATTTCTAAAGAATGCTTTCAGCACCTTGTTGAATCAATGCCACGTAGAATTAAGGCAGTTCTGAAGGCGAAAGGGAGTCAAACACAGTATTAGTATGGTGTTCCTAATAATCCTTTAGGTGAGTGTACTTGTACTTCCACACACATCTGAATTTCAGAACGTTTGATATGTCTCTCCTCTGCTTTAATAGCAGTATGCACTTGCTATTATGGCTGTGCGTGTGGCAGTATATAAAGGCCGATCATGCCACAGCAGAAATATGTGTCAACTGCTTGAGTCTCCGTCAGCACGATGCCTTCCATTAGGAACAGAGCCAAGATCTCCATCCTTATAAAAGCATGATCTGATCGTTCGTGACATCTCCACCAGCACTCTTCATTGATCAATGGTAAATGTGTAATTATAGGCAAACATGAGCTCAGCATGAATAGACTCTGATCACAGCTACTCAAGCTGACCTTCTGTAAAGCGGTTCAGTATCGACATGTTCAGAGTCTGTCTGAGACCAGTAGGATTGAAACAGTTTCTTTCTTCTGTTGAACCCGTAAGATATTACGAAGAATCTTGGTAATCACACAGTTGACGGTAGCCATTGACTTCTATAGTATTTTTTTTTCTACTATGGAAGTCACTGACTACCGTCAACTGTGTGATTACCAAGATTCTTCAAACTGTAAAAAAACTGTTGTGTTATTAACACCGTGAGAGCAGAATGAACAGAAAAAGCCACATCTGAACGCTTGATCAGACTAAAGACATCTTGACACAACCACTCGTGATACTCAACAATGCCAGGCATGTTTGGAACAATGACTTGTCAAAATGTACATTTGTGAAATGTATTATAGATGCAATAATTTATACTTTGACTTTTTAAAGCTTCACATTTTTGTGATCTAATGAATTAATTGAAATAAACCAGTCAGTATATATAACGGTACCGTGTAGTCAACACGCACGAAGACGGAGATACAATCCATCACTGTTGGCGTAGTAAATACAGTCCAGCGCTTCAGAGTTACGTCAGAGCTATGCCAGAACGCCGGCTCACCATTGGCCGACGCTGATCACGTGACACACGCGTGTGACGATGACGCAGGAGCTGATCAACATCAACAGCGTAAGAGACACAGACGAGAAGAGATTGTTGAATAAAGTCGTTTTTCTGTTTGTTTTTGCACACTAAAGTATTCTCATCTCTTCATAACATTGAGGCTGAACCACTGGAGTCACATGGACTATTTTAACGACGTCTTTACTTCCTTTCTGGCCCTTGAAAGTGTTCATTACATTGCTGTCTATGGAGGGGTCAGAGATTTCATCAGAAATATCTTCATTTGTGTTCAGAAGATGAACGAGGGTCTGACGGGTTTGGAACAACATGAGGGAGAGGAATTAATGACAGGATTTGGACATTTTTGGGTGAACTATCCCTTTAATATTAATATGTAATTGTTGGGCAATTAAAACAATTATGAATAACAAGAGAGTATGACAGATCATTTTAAACCGTAACTACTGACTTGATTGCTGTTTATTGTTATATTTCAGGCATTTTTAACGTCATGGAGAAACTATTCATTAAATTCAAGCAGTGACAGCAGCGCCGATTATATCTCAACATCATTATTATAACTCTATTACAACTTGTTTTGTCATACATTGCCTCTATGATGTGTCAGCAGCTTGTTGTCAGGTATTATGATTATGATTCAACTTAATCTTATGTGTGTGTGTGTGTGAAACCAGTTATCACACACACACATGCGTCTGCACATATAATCTTTTGCAATCACCTGTTAAAGTTTAACCAGACCCACAGCGACCTTATCAGCAGAGCAGCTGGATGCGACGGAGCGAGAAACACAGGAGAGGAAGAAAAGACCAAAGATATCTGCAGATATTTGTCTCCTAAGCTGAACTTATATACACCGATCAGGCATAACATTATGACCACCTTCCTAATATTTTGTTAGTCCCCCTTTTGCTGCCAAAACAGCCCTGACCGGTTGAGGCATGGACTCCACTAGACCCCTGAAGGTGTGCTGTGGTATCTGTCACCAAGATGTTAGCAGCAGACCCTTTAAGTCCTGTAAGTTGCGAGGTAGGGCCTCCATGGATCGGACTTGTTTGTGGCATCCTGGTGCCATGTGTTCCCCAGGTAAGCCACGCACACGCACCCGGCCATCCACGTGATGTAAAAGAACACGTGATTCCTCAGACCAGGCCACCTTCTTCCATTGCTCCGTGGTCCAGTTCTGATGCTCACGTGCCACTGTTGGTGCTTTCGGCGGTGGACAGGGGTCAGCATGGGCACCCTGACTGGTCAGCGGCTATGCCGCCCCATACGCAACAAACTGAGATGCACTGTGTTTTCTGACACCTTTCTATCAGAACCAGCATTAACTTCTTGAGCGGTTTGAACTCCAGTAGCTCGTCTGTTTGATCGGACCACACGGGCCAGCCTTCGCTCCCCACGTGCATCAATGAGCCTTGGCCGCCCATGACCCTGTCGCCGGTTCTCCACTGTTCCTTCCTTGGAGCACTTTTGATAGATCCTGACCACTGCAGACCAGGAACACTCCACAAGAGCTGCAGTTTTGAAGATGCTCTGACCCAGTCGTCTAGCCATCACAATTTGGCCCTTGTCAAACTCGCTCAAATCCTTACACTTGCCCATTTTTCCTGCTTCTGACACATTTACTTTGAGGACAAAATGTTCACTTGCTGTCTAATATATCCCACCCACTAACAGGAGCCGTGATGAAGAGATAATCAGTGATATTCACTTCACCTGGTCATAATGTTATGCCTGATAGGTGTATCTGTATATCTGTGCTGCTCAGTGATCTTGATGAGCACAAGGACATCGACTTCCCTTGGTGTCCTGATGAACTGTGTACCGTGATCTCTGCACAGGACAGGGATGGTCATCAGTCCTGAGCAACTGAAAACAGCCTCACCTTGTATTGTTCCTGCAGGGCGTTGTTACCGTGCCACGCCAGCTTTATGTAACCAGGGAGAGCTGACTTTTCTCATTGGTATAAGGCACAACCTCATAGCAAAGGTTCTTCCTTTCACACTAGGCTTGCTATGCTGATGCCTTTGACAGGTCACATCATGTTGCATAACCACAAACTCAAGACATTAGATAGAGTTAGCAGTGTGCTCGAGCACAAGAAGAGGATCCGGATTACACATCTAAACATTTGATTCGATTGATCATCTGGAAAGACAGCGCCTCTGCTTCTGTTTTCCATCGTTCAGTCAGAAATGTCTAGCAACACAAAATATGCTTTGAGAACGAGCACAAAATTGTTCATTCGTGTCTTATGAGATTTCTGTCCACAGGAATAATGTGACACAAAAACCAACCGGATGAGCAGGATGAAAAGATGATGAATGAAGCCTGTGGTAAAAAGAGCAGCTTCTTCCAGCCGCCCACACATGTTGTGTAACGTGAAGTGTTTTCAAGTGCTAACAGGAAGAGGATTTCTGCTTCATTCACTGGATGGACCGGAGCGTCTGTGACCCCCTTCACATCCGATTCGGGCAACTCAGGCTCATCGGGAAAACAGGCCTCTACAAACATTTTTGCAAAATTGACCTATACATACAATTCACTGCAGTTTACAGATGACATGAACACTAGAGAGGCATTAAAACACCTACAACTTAAATGTTGATTATTCCCCATATTCTCCATTGTTGCGGCTCCTCTCTTCTCAGTCTGTCAGTAACGCTCTGTTTAGTTCCTGTCTCTATGAAGCCCCTCCTTCTGAAAAGAACACTGTGCTCTGATTGGTCGGCTGGAGCAGTGTGTTGTGATTGGTGTTTGGGAAATGTCCCGTCCCGTACCATAACCGCCAGTTTCAACACACGACTAACTAACTCAACCAGGCCCCGCCCCTTTATTCTGCATATGAATTATTATAATGAGGAATATTGTGACGTGTTGGTTCCCGGAGGAAAACTCAAGACTACAATGGAGGCATTTCAGGAGTTCAGGAACACTGACACTGATAGAGAGAGGAACTGGAGCTTTCTCATGCTCAAACAGCAACATCACACACTGAAGACAGATCATGGACAGAAGCACAATAGAGTCCTCTTTAACACTCAATGAACAATCAATGATCATTAAAAAAAAATGCAAAAAGCAACGTGATATCATTTTGCAGAAATGTCGCCACAGGTGCATTTTCCATCTGTTTGAAACATGATGCTGAACTACCAATTCGTTGTTGCAACTCTAGAAGACATTATCTACTATATGCCTGATTTCATGGGGCGAATCAATTTATTCCTTCAGCAGACGTACTTATCCAAAGCAATTTGATGAAGATAAATGATAATATGCCACTTGTATATGACTACTCTTTAACGTACAGCACAAATGTCGTTTGAGCGACTGAATGGAGCTCAAGTGTAGTTCAGGCAGACCATGGCGTGACAGACAGCTGTTAGCTGATTCGTAAGTCCTCCCACTACCAATGAATCAAGGCATAAGTTCATCCGCACACTCAGTGAGGTTTTCTTGTGAACCCTTCAGAGCGAAGCCTGCCACCAAATAACATTCAGAGCCTCTACAATAATCTTAATCAAACAGAGCGTTCTGAATTAAATGCATAACCCACATCATCCTCTGTATCTCAGCTTTCTCCACATCTGGCTGTTCCCACACCTGTTGCCAGACATTATCAAGCATCTCACGCTTTCCACATTGTGGCATGTCATCTTCAAACGTGAGACACTTTGAGGTTTGGGTCGTCAGTGAAAGCGTCTCTCTGCTTGTGTGGATGGAGGACACAGTCGTGTGTCGCGCAGTGTTAGTCTAGCTCAGCTGTTCTTCAGGACATCGCTCTAAATCTGGCCAATTAACACCTGCCAACACAAGTCTCACTGGTGCATTGAGCTGGAGACGTGCTGAAGACACTGCAGGGATATTAATAGTGTGTGTTCACATGGACACTTTAATCATTGTCATCTAGTTCTCTTATACTATGTTGCCAGCTGGACGAAGACTGAGTTAGGATCAGTAACATTCCTTAAGTCAAACTAAAGGACAATAATCTGACTGATTCAAATCAAAAGCATTCAAACAGTTTAGTAAAGAAAAGACGACTTGTGATTTTTTTAAATTATACACCGATCAGGCATAACATTATGAGATCCTGCTGAAAGAGCCACAGCCACCAGGGAATACCGTTTCCATGAAAGGCTGTACATTGGCTGCAACAATGCTTAGGTAGGTGGTACGTGTCAAAGTAACATCCACATGGATGGCAGGACCCAAGGTTTCCCAGCAGAACATTGCCCAAAGCATCACACTGCCTCCGCCGGCTTGCCTTCTTCCCATAGTGCATCCTGGTGCCATGTGTTCCCCAGGTAAGCCACGCACACGCACCCGGCCATCCACGTGATGTAAAAGAACACGTGATTCCTCAGACCAGGCCACCTTCTTCCATTGCTCCGTGGTCCAGTTCTGATGCTCACGTGCCACTGTTGGTGCTTTCGGCGGTGGACAGGGGTCAGCATGGGCACCCTGACTGGTCAGCGGCTATGCAGCCCCATACGCAACAAACTGAGATGCACTGTGTATTCTGACACCTTTCTATCAGAACCAGCAGTAACTTTATGAACAATCTGAGCTCCAGTAGCTCGTCTGTTTGATCAGACCACACGGGCCAGCATTCGCTCCCCACGTGCATCAATGAGCCTTGGCCGCCCATGACCCTGTCTCCGGTTCTCCACTGTTCCTTCCTTGGAGCACTTTTGATAGATCCTGACCACTGCAGACCGGGAACACCCCACAAGAGCTGCAGTTTTGGAGATGCTCTGACCCAGTCGTCTAGCCATCACAATTTGGCCCTTGTCAAACTCGCTCAAATCCTTACGCTTGCCCATTTTTCCTGCTTCTAACACATCAACTTTAAAAGGACAAAATGTTCACTTGCTGCCTAATATATCCCACCCACTAACAGGAGCCGTGATGAAGAGATCATCAGTGTTATTCACTTTACCTGTCAGTGCTCATGATGTTATGCCTGATCGGTATATACAGGTGCTGGTCATATAATTAGAATATCATCAAAAAGTTGATTTATTTCACTAATTCCATTCAAAAAGTGAAACTTGTATATTATATTCATTCATTACACACAGACTGATATATTTCAAATGTTTATTTCTTTTAATTTTGATGATTATAACTGACAACTAAGGAAAATCCCAAATTCAGTATCTCAGAAAATTAGAATATTACTTCAGACCAATACAAAGAAAGGATTTTAGAAATCTTGGCCAACTGAAAAGCACTCAATACCTTTTGCCTGAATTACTGCAGCAATGCGGCGTGGCATGGAGTCGATCAGTCTGTGGCACTGCTCAGGTGTTATGAGAGCCCAGGTTGCTCTGATAGTGGCCTTCAGCTCTTCTGCATTGTTGGGTCTGGCATATCGCATCTTCCTCTTCACAATACCCCATAGATTTTCTATGGGGTTAAGGTCAGGTGAGTTTGCTGGCCAATTAAGAACAGGGATACCATGGTCCTTAAACCAGGTACTGGTTGCTTTGGCACTGTGTGCAGGTGCCAAGTCCTGTTGGAAAATGAAATCTGCATCTCCATAAAGTTGGTCAGCAGCAGGAAGCATGAAGTGCTCTAAAACTTCCTGGTATACGGCTGCGTTGACCTTGGACCTCAGAAAACACCAGCAGATGACATGGCACCCCAAACCATCACTGACTGTGGAAACTTTACACTGGACCTCAAGCAACGTGGATTGTGTGCCTCTCCTCTCTTCCTCCAGACTCTGGGACCCTGATTTCCAAAGGAAATGCAAAATTTACTTTCATCAGAGAACAGAGAACTCCAGCTGCAGTCCACTCTTTGTGAATCTCCCCCACATTTTTGAATGGGTTTTGTTTCACAATCCTCTCCAGGGTGCGGTTATCCATATTGCTTGTACACTTTTTTCTACATCTTTTCCTTCCCTTCGCCTCTCTATTAATGTGCTTGGACACAGAGCTTTGTGAACAGCCAGCCTCTTTTGCAATGACCTTTTGTGTCTTGCCCTCCTTGTGCAAGGTGTCAATAGTCGTCTTTTGGACGACTGTCAAGTCAGCAGTCTTCCCCATGATTGTGTAGCCTACAGAACTAGACTGAGAGACCATTTAAAGGCCTTTGCAGGTGTTTTGAGTTAATTAGCTGATTAGAGTGTGGCACCAGGTGTCTTCAATATTGAACCTTTTCACAATATTCTAATTTTCTGAGACACTGAATTTGTGATTTTCCTTCGTTGTCAGTTATAATCATCAAAATTAAAAGAAATAAACATTTGAAATATATCAGTCTGTGTGTAATGAATGAATATAATATACAAATTTCACTTTTTGAATGGAATTAGTGAAATAAATCAACTTTTTGATGATATTCTAATTATATGACCAGCACCTGTATGTATATATATATATATATATATATATATATATATATACACTCACCTAAAGGATTATTAGGAACACCATACTAATACTGTGTTTGACCCCCTTTCGCCTTCAGAACTGCCTTAATTCTACGTGGCATTGATTCAACAAGGTGCTGAAAGCATTCTTTAGAAATGTTGGCCCATATTGATAGGATAGCCTCTTGCAGTTGATGGAGATTTGTGGGATGCACATCCAGGGCACGAAGCTCCCGTTCCACCACATCCCAAAGATGCTCTATTGGGTTGAGATCTGGTGACTGTGGGGGCCATTTTAGTACAGTGAACTCATTGTCATGTTCAAGAAACCAATTTGAAATGATTGGAGCTTTGTGACATGGTGCATTATCCTGCTGGAAGTAGCCATCAGAGGATGGGTACATGGTGGTCATAAAGGGATGGACATGGTCAGAAACAATGCTCAGGTAGGCCGTGGCATTTAAACGATGCCCAATTGGCACTAAGGGGCCTAAAGTGTGCCAAGAAAACATCCTCCACAACATTACACCACCACCACCAGCCTGCACAGTGGTAACAAGGCATGATGGATCCATGTTCTCATTCTGTTTACACCAAATTCTGACTCTACCATCTGAATGTCTCAACAGAAATCGAGACTCATCAGACCAGGCAACATTTTTCCAGTCTTCAACTGTCCAATTTTGGTGAGCTTGTGCAAATTGTAGCCTCTTTTTCCTATTTGTAGTGGAGATGAGTGGTACCTGGTGGGGTCTTCTGCTGTTGTAGCCCATCCGCCTCAAGGTTGTGCGTGTTGTGTCTTCACAAATGCTTTGCTGCATACCTCGGTTGTAACGAGTGGTTATTTCAGTCAAAGTTGCTCTTCTATCAGCTTGAATCAGTCGGCCCATTCTCCTCTGACCTCTAGCATCAACAAGGCATTTTCGCCCACAGGACTGCCGCATACTGGATGTTTTTCCCTTTTCACACCATTCTTTGTAAGCTCTAGAAATGGTTGTGCGTGAAAATCCCAGTAACTGAGCAGATTGTGAAATACTCAGACCGGCTCGTCTGGCACCAACAACCATGCCATGCTCAAAATTGCTTAAATCACCTTTCTTTCCCATTCTGACATTCAGTTTGGAGTTCAGGAGATTGTCTTGACCAGGACCACACCCCTAAATGCATTGAAGCAACTGCCATGTGATTGGTTGATTAGATAATTGCATTAATGAGAAATTGAACAGGTGTTCCTAATAATCCTTTAGGTGAGTGTATATACATACACAAATCTGTTAATTGAATTATCTTTGTTTTCACATGTTTTGAAGAGCTGAAAGCATCATGAAAACATCACTGCACCCATTCACCCATTAAACACTGAACTATTCCAGTTTACAGACGCTCCCAATGTGCTACTTTGCAACACTATTATGCAAATCCAATGACAAATATTCCAGTATCACGAATACCATCTCTAGTGTCGGCATCAGATCCCACATTAAACTGATTCTCCTGGAATGACTCAGAGCATGAATATCGGCTCCAGAATCCTGTATCTGGCCTAATTCCAGCTCTCTGTGTTTGCGTGGGATTCACTGCTTTCTGCTTCTGCAAAACGAGAAAGGAAGAGCTGTGAACAAAGATACACGTCCCCGTCAGGCCGCTTGATATGTTTGTCATCAGCAGCAGATCGTAATGGTTCCTGTATGTCTCGGATCATGATGTGTAAATGAGATGGACTCATAAACTCAGCTTCAGTTAATTAACCCGTGAACTTGTTGCATAGCTTCAAATTCAGAGTATTTTCGAGAGTAAGTCTGGTTAAGTAATTATTTTTGCACTCTACATGAATCATATATCCATTTAGCTTTAATAAGCGCTGCTTTCCTTTGGTCTATTAGTGTGGTGTGAATGAAACCGGCAGCGTCTCTCTCACCCACTAACGGTCAGTAGTACACAGTGAGCACATCTCTGTAAATGAGGAAACCTCACTGGACTCGCAACAGAGAGACAAGCAAGTCTGTATAGTTTACACAAATAATTACAACATCTAAGTTAATTTACATGAGAGTGAAAAGGCAGCCGTGGCAGAGGGAACAGCATAACAATAAAAACCATAAAGTATTATTTGGCTCTGGGGAAACAAAAACCGAAGCTGAGCTGATCCCTTGAGCACTCTCCAACTGAACATGCATTTCTGAAAGGAAACAAACTGTTTTATATCTTGCAATTCTGACTTTTTTGCTTGTAATTCTGACTATATTTTGCTACAATTCTGACTTAATTTCTTGTAATTCTGACTATATTTCACTACAATTATGACTTAATTTCTTGTAATTCGGACTATATTTCGCTACAATTCTGACTTAATTTCTTGTCATTCAGACTATTTTTCACTACAATTCTGACTATTTCTTGTAATTCGGACTATATTTCGCTACAGTTATGACTATTTCTTGTAATTCTGACCATTTCTTGTAATTCTGACTATATTTCGCTACAATTCTGACTTTTTTTGTAATTCTGACTATTTCTTGTAATTCTGATTATTTCACTACAGTTCTGACTATTTCTTGTAATTCTGACTATATTTCGCTACAAATCTGACTATTGTCATTCTGACAATATTTTGCTACAATTCTGACTATTTATTGTCATTCTGACTATATTTCACTACAATTATGACTATTTCTTGTCATTCTGACTATTTCTTGTAACTGACTATATTTCACTACAATTCTGACTATTTCTTGTAATTCTGACTATATTTCACTACAATTATGACTATTTCTTGTCATTCTGACTATTTCTTGTCATTCTGACTATATTTCACTACAATTATGACTATTTCTTGTCATTCTGACTATTTCTTGTAATTGTAATTGATGTGTAAATGAGATGGACTCATAAACTCAGCTTCAGTTAATTAACCCATGAACTTGTTGCATAGCTTCAAATTCAGAGTATTTTCGAGAGTAAGTCTGGTTAAGTAGTTATTTTTGCACTCTACATGAATCATATATCCATTTAGCTTTAATAAGCGCTGCTTTCCTTTGGTCTATTAGTGTGGTGTGAATGAAACCGGCAGCGTCTCTCTCACCCACTAACGGTCAGTAGTACACAGTGAGCACATCTCTGTAAATGAGGAAACCTCACTGGACTCGCAACAGAGAGACAAGCAAGTCTGTATAGTTTACACAAATAATTACAACATCTAAGTTAATTTACATGAGAGTGAAAAGGCAGCCGTGGCAGAGGGAACAGCATAACAATAAAACCATAAAGTATTATTTGGCTCTGGGGAAACAAAAACCGAAGCTGAACTGATCCCTTGAGCACTCTCCAACTGAACATGCATTTCTGAAAGGAAACAAACTGTTTTATATCTTGCAATTCTGACTTTTTTGCTTGTAATTTTGACTATATTTTGCTACAATTCTGACTTAATTTCTTGTAATTTGGACTATATTTCGCTACAATTCTGACTTAATTTCTTGTAATTCGGACTATATTTTGCTACAATTATGACTATTTCTTGTAATTCAGACTATATTTCGCTACAATTATGACTATGACTATATATCTTGCAACAATTCTGACTTTTTTGTAATTCTGACTATATTTTGTAATTCTGACTATATTTTGTAATTCTGACTATATTTTGCTACAATTCTATTTTTTATCATTCTGACAATATTTCGCTACAATTCTATATCTTGTCATTCTAACTATTTCTTGTAACTCTGACTATATTGCACTACATTTCTGACTATATTTCTTGCAATTCTGACTATTTCGCTACATTTCTGACTATTTCTTGTCATTCTGACTATATTTCGCTACAATTCTGACTATTTCTTGTAACTCTGACTATATTTCACTACAATTCTGACTATTTCTTGTCATTCTGACTATATTTCGCTACAATTCTGACTATTTCTCGCAATTCTGACTATATTTCGTTTATTTTCTGACCATTTCTTGTAATTGACTACTCACAATTCTATTTCTTGTAATTCTGACTATATTTTGCACAATTCTGACTATTTCTTGTAATTCTGACTATATTTTGCTACAATTATGACTATTTCTTGTAATTCAGACTATATTTCGCTACAATTATGACTATGACTATATATCTTGCAACAATTCTGACTTTTTTGTAATTCTGACTATATTTTGTAATTCTGACTATATTTTGCTACAATTCTATTTTTTATCATTCTGACAATATTTCGCTACAATTCTATTTCTTGTCATTCTAACTATTTCTTGTAACTCTGACTATATTGCACTACATTTCTGACTATATTTCTTGCAATTCTGACTATTTCGCTACATTTCTGACTATTTCTTGTAACTCTGACTATATTTCACTACAATTCTGACTATTTCTTGTCATTCTGACTATATTTCGCTACAATTCTGACTATTTCTCGCAATTCTGACTATATTTCGTTTATTTTCTGACCATTTCTTGTAATTGACTACTCACAATTCTATTTCTTGTAATTCTGACTATATTTTGCTACATTTCTGACTTCATTTCTCGCATTTCTGACTATTTATTCTAATTCTGACTATATTTTGCAACAATTCTGACTTTTTTGTAATTCTGACTATATTTTGCTATATTTCTATTTTTTGTAATTCTGACAATATTTCGCTACAATTCTATTTCTTGTCTTTCTAACTATTTCTTGTAACTCTGACTATATTGCACTACATTTCTGACTATATTTCTTGCAATTCTGACTATTTCGCTACATTTGTGACTTTCTTGTCATTCTGACTATATTTCGCTACAATTCTGACTATTTCTTGTAACTCTGACTATATTTCACTACAATTCTGACTATTTCTTGTCATTCTGACTATATTTCGCTACAATTCTGACTATTTCTCGCAATTCTGACTATATTTCGTTTATTTTCTGACCATTTCTTGTAATTGACTACTCACAATTCTATTTCTTGTAATTCTGACTATATTTTGCACAATTCTGACTATTTCTTGTAATTCTGACTATATTTTGCTACATTTCTGACTTCATTTCTCGCATTTCTGACTATTTATTCTAATTCTGACTATATTTTGCAACAATTCTGACTTTTTTGTAATTCTGACTATATTTTGCTATATTTCTATTTTTTGTAATTCTGACTATATTTCACTACATTTCTTACTATTTCTCGCAATTCTGAGTATTTCTTGTCATTCTGACTATATTTCGCTACATTTCTGACTATTTCTTGTAATTCCGATCATATTTCGCTACAATTCTATTTCTTGTCATTCTGACTATTTCTTGTAACTCTGACTATAGTGTGCTACATTTCTTACTATTTCTTGTAATTCTGACTATATTTTGCTACATTTCTGACTTCATTTCTCGCATTTCTGACTATTTATTGTAATTCTGACTGTATTACACTACATTTCTGACTTTTTTGTAATTCTGACTATATTTCACTACAATTCTGACTATTTATTGTCATTCTGACTATATTTAACTACAATTCTGAATATTTATTGTAATTCGGACTATATTTCACTACATTTCTTACTATTTATTGTCATTCTGACTATATTTAACTACAATTCTGACTATTTATTATAATTCTGACTATATTTCACTACAATTCTGACTATTTATTGTCATTCTGACTATATTTAACTACAATTCTGAGTATTTATTGTAATTCGGACTATATTTCACTACATTTCTTACTATTTCTTGTCATTCTGACTATATTTCACTACAATTCTGACTATTTCTTGTCATTCTGACTATTTCTTGTAATTCTGACTATATTTCACTACATTTCTGACTTTTTTGTAATTCTGACTATATTTCACTACATTTCTTACTATTTCTTGTAATTCTGACTATATTTAACTACAATTCTGACTATTTATTGTAATTCGGACTATATTTCACTACATTTCTTACTATTTCTTGTAATTCTGACTATATTTAACTACAATTCTGAGTATTTATTGTAATTCGGACTATATTTCACTACATTTCTGACTATTTCTTGTCATTCTGACTATATTTCACTACAATTCTGACTATTTCTTGTCATTCTGACTATTTCTTGTCATTCTGACTATATTTCACTACATTTCTGACTTTTTTGTAATTCTGACTATATTTCACTACATTTCTTACTATTTCTCACAATTCTGAGTATTTCTTGTCATTCTGACTATTTCTTGTAATTTGACTATATTTCACTACATTTCTGACTTTTTTGTAATTCTGACTATATTTCACTACAATTCTGACTATTTATTGTAATTCTGACTATATTTAACTACAATTCTGACTATTTATTGTAATTCTGACTATATTTCACTACAATTCTGACTATTTCTTGTAATTCTGACTATATTTCACTACATTTCTGACTTTTTTGTAATTCTGACTATATTTCACTACATTTCTTACTATTACTCGCAATTCTGAGTATTTCTTGTCATTCTGACTATTTCTTGTCATTCTGACTATATTTCACTACAATTCTGATTATTTATTGTAATTCTGACTATATTTTGCTACATTTCTATTTCTTGTCATTCTGACTATATTTCGCTACAATTCTGACCATTTCTTGTAATTCTGACTATATTTCACTACAATTCTGACTATTTATTGTCATTCTGACTATATTTAACTACAATTCTGACTATTTATTGTCATTCTGACTATATTTCACTACAATTCTGACTATTTATTGTCATTCTGACTATTTAACTACAATTCTGACTATTTATTGTAATTCTGACTATATTTCACTACAATTATGACTATTTCTTGTAATTCTGACTATATTTCACTACAATTCTGACTATTTATTGTAATTCTGACTATATTTCACTACAATTCTGACTATTTCTTGTCATTCTGACTATTTCTTGTAATTCTGACTATATTTCGCTACAAATCTGACTATTTCTTGTAATTCTGACTATATTTCGCTACATTTCTGACTATTTATTGTAATTCTGACTATATTTCGCTACAAATCTGACTATTGTCATTCTGACTATATTTCACTACATTTCTGACTATTTCTTGTAATTCTGACTATATTTCGCTACATTTCTGACCATTTCTTGTAATTCTGACTATATTTCGCTACAAATCTGACTATTGTCACTCTGACTATATTTCACTACATTTCTGACTATTTATTGTAATTCTGACTATATTTCACTACAATTCTGACTATTTCTTGTAATTCTGACTATTTCGCTACATTTCTGACTATTTATTGTAATTCTGACTATATTTCGCTACAAATCTGACTATTGTCACTCTGACTATATTTCACTACATTTCTGACTATTTCTTTTAATTCTGACTATATTTCACTACAATTCTGACTATTTCTTGTAATTCTGACTATTTCGCTACATTTCTGACTATTTATTGTATTTCTGACTATTTCTTGTCATTCTGACTATATTTCACTACAAATCTGACTATTGTCATTCTGACTATATTTCACTACATTTCTGACTATTTCTTGTAATTCTGACTATATTTCGCTACATTTCTGACTATTTTTTGTAATTCTGACTATATTTCGCTACAAATCTGACTATTGTCACTCTGACTATATTTCACTACATTTCTGACTATTTCTCGCAATTCTGACTATATTTCACTACAATTCTGACTATTTCACTACATTTCTGACTATTTCTTGTAATTCTGACTATATTTCGCTACAAATCTGACTATTGTCATTCTGACTATATTTCACTACATTTCTGACTATTTCTTGTAATTCTGACTATATTTCACTACAATTATGACTATTTCTTGTAATTCTGACTATATTTCACTACATTTCTGACTATTTCTTGTAATTCTGACTATATTTCGCTACAAATCTGACTATTGTCATTCTGACTATATTTCACTACATTTCTGACTATTTATTGTAATTCTGACTATATTTCGCTACAAATCTGACTATTGTCACTCTGACTATATTTCACTACATTTCTGACTATTTCTTTTAATTCTGACTATATTTCACTACAATTCTGACTATTTCTTGTAATTCTGACTATATTTCGCTACAAATCTGACTATTGTCATTCTGACTATATTTCACTACATTTCTGACTATTTCTTGTAATTCTGACTATATTTCACTACAATTATGACTATTTCTTGTAATTCTGACTATATTTCACTAAATTTCTGACTATTTCTTGTCATTCTGACTATTTCTTTTAATTCTGACTATATTTCACTACATTTCTGACTATTTCTTGTAATTCTGACTATATTTCACTACATTTCTGACTATTTCTTGTAATTCTGACTATATTTCGCTACATTTCGGACTATTTCTTGTAATTCTGACTATATTTCACTACATTTCTGACTATTTCTCGCAATTGAGTATTTCTTGTTATTCTGACTATATTTCGCTATAATTCTGACTATTTATTGTAACTGACTATATTTCACTACATTTCTGACGATTTCTTGCCATTCTGACTATATTTCGCTACAATTCTGACTATTGTCATTCTGACTATATTTCGCTACAATTCTGACTATTTCTTGTAACTCTGACTATATTTCACTACAATTCTGACTATTTATTGTCATTCTGACTATTTAACTACAATTCTGACTATTTATTGTCATTCTGACTATTTAACTACAATTCTGACTATTTCTTGTAATTCTGACTATATTTCACTACAATTCTGACTATTTATTGTCATTCTCACTATTTAACTACAATTCTGACTATTTCTTGTAATTCTGACTATTTCTTGTAATTCTGACTATATTTCACTACAATTCGGACTATTTCTTGTAATTCTGACTATATTTCACTACAATTATGACTATTTCTTGTAATTCTGACTATTTCTTGTAATTCTGACTATATTTCACTACATTTCTGACTTTCTCGCAATTGAGTACTTGTTATTCTGACTATATTTCGCTACATTTCTGACTATTTCTTGTAACTCTGACTATATTTCACTACAATTCTCAGTATTTCTTGTAATTCTGACTATATTTCACTACATTTCTGACTATTTCTCGCAATTGAGTATTTCTTGTTATTCTGACTATTTCGCTACAATTTTGACTATTTCTTGTAATTCTGACTATATGTCGCTACATTTCTGACTATTTTTTGTAATTCTGACTATAATTCGCTACAATTCTGACTATTTCTTGTAACTGACTATTACACTATATTTCTGACTTTCTCGCAATTCTGATTATTTCTTGTAACTGACTATATTTCACTACATTTCTGACTTTCTCGCAATTCTGAGTATTTCTTGTAATTCTGACTATATTTCGCTACAAATCTGACTGTCATTCTGACTATATTTCACTACATTTCTGACTATTTCTTGTAATTCTAAGTATTTCTTGTCATTCTGACTATATTTCGCTACATTTCTGACTATTTCTTGTAATTCTGACTATAATTCGCTACAATTCTGACTATTTCTTGTAACTGACTATTTCACTACATTTCTGACTTTCTCGCAATTCTGATTATTTCTTGTCATTCTGACTATATTTCGCTACATTTCTGACTATTTCTTGTAACTGACTATATTTCACTACAATTCTGACTATTTCTTGTAACTGACTATATTTCACTACATTTCTGACTTTCTCGCAATTCTGAGTATTTCTTGTAATTCTGACTATATTTCGCTACAAATCTGACTGTCATTCTGACTATATTTCACTACATTTCTGACTATTTCTTGTAATTCTAAGTATTTCTTGTCATTCTGACTATATTTCGCTACATTTCTGACTATTTCTTGTAATTCTGACTATATTTTGCTACATTTCTAACTTTTTCTTGTCATTCTCACTATATTTCGCTACAATTCTGAAATGTTTTTGTAATTCTGACTATATTTCGCAGAATTTCGGACTATTTCTTGTAATTCTGACTATATTTCACTACATTTCTGACTATTTCTCGCAATTGAGTATTTCTTGTTATTCTGACTATATTTCGCTATAATTCTGACTATTTATTGTAACTGACTATATTTCACTACATTTCTGACGATTTCTTGCCATTCTGACTATATTTCGCTACAATTCTGACTATTGTCATTCTGACTATATTTCGCTACAATTCTGACTATTTCTTGTAACTCTGACTATATTTCACTACAATTCTGACTATTTATTGTCATTCTGACTATTTAACTACAATTCTGACTATTTATTGTCATTCTGACTATTTAACTACAATTCTGACTATTTCTTGTAATTCTGACTATATTTCACTACAATTCTGACTATTTATTGTCATTCTCACTATTTAACTACAATTCTGACTATTTCTTGTAATTCTGACTATTTCTTGTAATTCTGACTATATTTCACTACAATTCGGACTATTTCTTGTAATTCTGACTATATTTCACTACAATTATGACTATTTCTTGTAATTCTGACTATTTCTTGTAATTCTGACTATATTTCACTACATTTCTGACTTTCTCGCAATTGAGTACTTGTTATTCTGACTATATTTCGCTACATTTCTGACTATTTCTTGTAACTCTGACTATATTTCACTACAATTCTCAGTATTTCTTGTAATTCTGACTATATTTCACTACATTTCTGACTATTTCTCGCAATTGAGTATTTCTTGTTATTCTGACTATTTCGCTACAATTTTGACTATTTCTTGTAATTCTGACTATATGTCGCTACATTTCTGACTATTTTTTGTAATTCTGACTATAATTCGCTACAATTCTGACTATTTCTTGTAACTGACTATTACACTATATTTCTGACTTTCTCGCAATTCTGATTATTTCTTGTAACTGACTATATTTCACTACATTTCTGACTTTCTCGCAATTCTGAGTATTTCTTGTAATTCTGACTATATTTCGCTACAAATCTGACTGTCATTCTGACTATATTTCACTACATTTCTGACTATTTCTTGTAATTCTAAGTATTTCTTGTCATTCTGACTATATTTCGCTACATTTCTGACTATTTCTTGTAATTCTGACTATAATTCGCTACAATTCTGACTATTTCTTGTAACTGACTATTTCACTACATTTCTGACTTTCTCGCAATTCTGATTATTTCTTGTCATTCTGACTATATTTCGCTACATTTCTGACTATTTCTTGTAACTGACTATATTTCACTACAATTCTGACTATTTCTTGTAACTGACTATATTTCACTACATTTCTGACTTTCTCGCAATTCTGAGTATTTCTTGTAATTCTGACTATATTTCGCTACAAATCTGACTGTCATTCTGACTATATTTCACTACATTTCTGACTATTTCTTGTAATTCTAAGTATTTCTTGTCATTCTGACTATATTTCGCTACATTTCTGACTATTTCTTGTAATTCTGACTATATTTTGCTACATTTCTAACTTTTTCTTGTCATTCTCACTATATTTCGCTACAATTCTGAAATGTTTTTGTAATTCTGACTATATTTCACAGAATTTCGGACTATTTCTTGTAATTTGGACTTTTTCTCACAATTCTGACTATTTAATTATATTTCTGACTATTTCTTGTAATTGACTACTCACAATTCGATCACTTGTAATTCTGACTATATTTTGCAACAATTCTGACTATTTCTTGTAATTCTGACTATATTTTGCTGCAATTCTGACTGTGCAATATGTTGAGCTGTAATATTTGCTGCTTTTAGCAACTATTACTCAAATGTAAGCTACAATTGCACAATGCTCAAATTAAAAGTACATTAAGTATTTGAAAGTCTAATACATCTAAAACTTCATGTGGCAGTTGAATTTAAAGGGTAAATCTGAAAAAGACAAAGAAAACACAAGAAAGATCTTTAAAAAGGGCCCAATCTCTGATCTGAGAGTGCATGTCAAATTGACCTTTAAAACAGTCATCTTTCACACTCATTCTACGTGTGCTGTATCCTGAAATCATCAATGACATGGAAGTTCCTCAAATTATGTTTGGTTCCTTGCCACGGTTGCACTTTGGCTTACTTAGTGGGGGCTTAAAAAACAATTAATATTCATTAAAAAAAACTTGACACGATCGAATTAAGTCACTAAACAAATGAAGACTATATTGTCTTCTGCGGAGATTCTTTATATTGTAGTTGTAATTAAATTAAATGACAGATTCCTGATGGAAGAATTTGGCAACACTGACGTTGTTTTTCCTGTTTGCCATGTAAAGCCGCTTTGGAGCAATCTGCATGGTATGAAGCTCTATATAAATAAACATGACTTGACTAGGGTTATGAAGAGGAAGCAGAGCGGTGATCGTTTCAGCAATCGGATGTGGTGTCATCACATGCTTCAGAAACCATCTGTATCTGAAATTAACCACAAGGCAACAGGAAACCAAGTGGGCGGGGGGAGGAAGTCTCACCTCATGTAGGACTCGTGTTGCAGAAAGACACCCGTGAGGTGCCGTTTTCCAAGAAAAGTCCTGAACAAGAGGGAAAAATAAAGTTGGTATCAGACCAACATTTACGGGAGAAGCGTGGTGGAGAGCGTTAAGGCTTGAGGATATTTCTCTCCGAGCTCTAGTCTTCTTTTTATAGCACACTTGAAAGGGTGTTATGGGAAGAGATGCCTACGCATGGGGGATGGAATGAACACGCCAAACCAGACTGGATAACCAAAAAAATAATTCAATATTTATTTGCAGTACAAACAAGTCTTGTATTGGTTTTCATATACTATACAATACATACGGACAATTTTATATCCTTCATAAACCAGAAAATTTAACTGCCCGGTTACCAAGCCCAGTATTATACACATATATAGATTGTATCTTTTAAAAAAAATGTATACAGCACATATAAAACAGCTCTTTGACATTTGAAGCTGTAACACGATGCCGACGCATTGTCAAATAAAAATCCCTGAAAAATTCCTCGGTGAGGTAAGATATACATTTCCTTATTCGCTCGTCTAGTTCCTGGGTGTTGTTCTCTTTCATTCTTACGGTTATTAATCGCAGAACCGTTATGTAGCTACAAGAAATGTCCACAGAAAGCCTCGTTCCTGTGTTCTGGCAATATACAGACGGAGAAAAACACGAGCCATTTCGGATACAAACATTCCTCCACAAGAAGCAGCTCGAAATCAGGATTTACATGTAAATAAAGAAGTTCAGTCCCGAGGTGACCCGAAAGCGCCGCGTTGTTATTGTGACTGGGTGACGAAAGAGTCGTCCACGATGATATATTAAGGGGACGACTGTTGCATATCTGCACGAGATTAATACTATAGATATTGAGATACATGGAAAGGCCACAGGAGTCAGTAAATAGCACATACAGTATGGGAAGAAAAGGAACCGGATGAAACGCACACCCAGTAGCCAGTGTGAGAGAGAGGTCACTTCGGACACCCGGGCCGAACGCCGCCTCCGTCTCAAGCGCACGAAGATATATCTCTGTGGATCTCTAGTATCAAAAGTAGAAGAGTCAAAAACCCGAGGCCATTTTCTAGAAAATACTGCAAAGGGTTGGTGAGTATATTGCAGAGTAACAAACATAACCTTGACTGACCCGTTAAAGACCATTAGTCGTCTATTATTACTACATATTGGTTTCTTTAAAAATGAACAATACAACGAGATACAAAGAGTATTGAACAGTCAGAGTAGGAAAGAATTAAAAAGGTTATATAAGGCCAGCTTAAAGCAACCCTGTTAACTCAAGCACTCGTCCAGTCCAGTCCAGTCGCTCGTTCCTGTGGTCAGAAACGCCCTCGCTACACACTGATGACTGCCCCGATCGCCACGCGCAGGAGCAGCAAGAGTATTAAAAAAACAGTCCTCAACATTCAGTGACGTGCCACACCTCGAGAGGATCGCATGCCCAAATACATCGAGTGAATAGATAGAAATTAATACAATATATATTCATACTGTAAAGAGAATGACCAAGGCCAGAAGGTGAACGAGCCCGGACCGACACTCTGAGTGCGTGAGCCGGGACTCGTAGCTCGGACACAAACGTCGATCTGTCGTTTGCGGTTAAGGAACAATGAGCTTTAAGTGCGTGCGCCGTCCCGAGCGCCCCACACGGCCTCGTCGCAGCCTAGGACTGGCAATAATGTCTCTTTCTGTGTGTGTTGGAGTACCGCTTTTAAGTGCCAAGGAGTGAAAGGCTTCACCACTGTGCAAAACGCATTAGGTCATTGCAAACGTAGAGCGAGAGAAAATAGAGAGGGGGAGGAGGAGGACTCACAATGTTTGTTTGTGTCGGGTCTGTCACTACTTTGGACGACGTTTCGTCTGCGAGGGAATATACAAAGATATAGAAACTGCATGTGTTGAATGTGTTGTGCACCTCTTCAGTCTACAATCTCCTCCAGTTAGAAAACAAAAATCCCAGTCGGAACGCTGGCACCCTTGAGGGCGTCGCGCAGCGCTTCCACTTCCGCTGAGTTTCTTCTCGTGTATCAAACCGTGACAAAAAAAGAACAGTCTGTTCCGTAAAGGCAAGAAAAGCTGCATTGAAATCCAGCGAGATTGAGCCTCAGAGGGCCCGTGTGCTTCACCACCCTCTCTCCCGTCCTCCGCCGCGGCCGCTGGCCGGTCCTCCGGAGCAAAAAACGCCCCTGGAGGAGGGAGATCAACATTCAAAGGGTGGCCGCTCCCACCCAGCGTCACTGGCTGGCCTTCATGTGGACTCCAGCGTGTCCAGCTGGAACATGTTGTGATTGGTTGGCGTGGTGAAGAAGAGCTGGTCGTTGGGCGTGCGGTTGTCGCAGGGGCTGTTGAGCCCCAGCGTCCTCTCGAAGTCCAAGAGCTGCCCCATGAAGTTGAAGTTGGGCGAGATGTTGGACTTCTTGCGCTTGACGAAATCGTAGGCGTCGTTGAGCGACAGGTTGAGCTTCTGCATCAGGTACGCCACTGTGACGGTGACCGAGCGACTGATGCCCGCTAGGCAGTGCACCAGGATGCCACACTTTTTGGAACGAGCTTCATCTGAGGAACAGAAGAACACAAAGAGATGAGCCTTGAATGCCAGACACCCGACTGAATCACACACACACACACACACGTTACGTGAATGAACTCAAGGCAGCGTGAAAAACAAACACGCCCACATTCAACTACAAATGCTCCTGAATGAGCAGAGGTCAGGATGCTTGATATCAGGGTTATTTTAAAAGGTAAATCTAAGACCTTTTTAAGAGCAATTCAAGAAAATGTAAGTGAAGGGAACAACATGTGCTCTAAACGTCTAAGCACACAATGAGTATTAGCAACACTTCAAAGTTTAAAAATACTAATTTCCAGCAGATCTCCATTACTTTAATTCATTTTACAAAAAAAAGCTGATATAAAGAAGATCTGTTCAAAGCCCGTCTCCCAAACACTAGAATATGGAAATAACTTTTACTGAACCTTCTGATCACGCTACAAAAAAGTGATGTTGTTTTTCAGTCGTTTTGTCTTGTTTTCCAGTGTCTAAAATCTAAAAGATCCTTAAATCAAGACATTTACTGGAGACAAGAGATGAGAAATCTTGTGAAAGTGATTTTATGATTAAAACAAGAGCAAATATCTGCCAGTGTGTTCATAAAAATCAACTTCATTCAAATGTTAGTCATTTTCATACCCAATGACAGATATTTGTTCTTGTTTTAAGCTCAAACTCTCTTCATTCTGTTCAATTCCTCAGAAAACAAGACTTCATTTCTTCATTTTGCATGTCATTAATGAATCCTGATTTAAGGGACTATACTCTCATTCCTGCGTAATAATCCAGGAGCTTTTCTGCCGTCCCATGTGTGCAGCGGCGCAATGATATTACGCAGCGCCTGAAAATAGTCCCAGCACGCTCTCTGTGCAAGCAGGTTGTCACGCTGGTTATGTTGACGGAAGTTAGCCTGTTTTCAGACGCTGCGTAATATCATTGCGCCGCTGCACCCATGGGACGGCATTTTCCGTCGGTCTTAGTACACGATGTAACTATACACATCACAACATGTAAATAGGAAAATGTTGGCGTTATTTTGTCCCTTATTGAGCAGTAGGCTAGCTGGAGCCGTTTACCTCCAGTCTTTGTGCTAAGCTAGGCTAGCGGTGGGTGCGTCAGACAGAGTTACGGCACGCACGGAGATGAGAATGGTGTGTATGGACTTATCTAACTCTGGGGGATACGGTGAATAAACTAAAGTCCCAAAAGGTCGGTGTGTTCCTTTAAAGTTAATCCAGGGTTTCCGCGGGTCTTAAAAATGTCTTAAATTGGAGCAGAAAGTCTTAAATTCAATATCATGGCCGTTTGATTTCTGTGATGCGTAAAACATGTACAGAATCCATTCATAAAAACAGAATTTACTGTATAATGCAGAATGACATGGGATTTGTCCAATTTTGGATGAATAATGGAAAATTTTTGTTTTTGTTATACAATTTAACAGTAATTTATTAAGTTTGTTTCATGATTTCAATTAATTAGACAAGCTTTTTGACTAATACAATTTAATTTAACCATTAAAACGGAGAAAAGCTAAAACAATAAAACAGATTTCATAAGGCTGTACATTAAACCGCATGCGCTGCACCCGCAATGAAATGGATAAGTACGTAGTCAAATTCATAAATATTACAACATTTTAACATTACAAAAACATACTGAGTGACTGAAACAATCTTGGTCATACGCACACAGGGATTTTTATAAACTGAGTTTTTCCTCCGTTTAAAAAAAAATTGCGCCCACATGAAAACGCTAAAACAGGTAAAAGAAAGTCTCACAGGTTTGGGATGACATGAGGATGACATGAGGTGTCAATATATCGCAATAAAAAAAAGTTCACCCAAAATGAAAATTCAAGTTTAGAGTTTTAGTGTCAAATACTACATAACTACTACTATATATAATGTTGAATATAATGTATAATAATGCAATGAGGGGATATTTGTGGTCCTGATAATGCCAAATGTCTTGTGTTTCCAGTAAAAGAGGCATATGTTATTTTAAATATATCTAGTCAGTGTCAGAGTGCATATTCATCTAAAATAATTCAGTATTTTCAGCTTCAGAATTATGAATGTGTTTATTCTGGTGTCACTGTCCTGTGCTTTGGGTTTCCAGCACCTGTCCAAGCCTGGTCATTTACACACTAACACCAGGTTTAGCATTTTAATCAACAGTGCATGTTTTGTTAACCTTTTACCGTATGAATAATATCGTATCGTGATATGTATCGAATCGTGGCATGAGGGTATCGTTACACCCTGACTAAATGATGATCATTTTTATTTTTGGTGAACAGTCCCTTCAAGACACAAGCCTGATGTGTGTGTGTGTGTGTGTGGACTGAACTGGTGTAATCCTGTAGGACGGCTAGTCAGAAGGCACTCGTTCGGAAAATAAATCTGCACTCCTGACATTACTAATCACAAAACGGATCTAAAGTGTCCTTCAGCACAGCCGAGCAGGGTTCAGCGTCAGGAGCAGGGCAGATGCTGAGGAAATATACACACATATATAAACAGACGCTTAAACAGATTAAATTAAGAAAAAGAGTGAATGAACACATCCAACAGTACTACAGTCAAAGCAAGCATGATCCAGACGATTCTCTAGTGCGTGCAGGAAACTATAGTTCATTTGTGATAGCAAAATACAGTAAACTGAGAGGTATTATACCCAAACACTCTTCATACAGTGACTACCAGTAAAGATTTGGGATCAAAATGATTCCCACTCTTTGAGCCGAGCATGTTTTGCTGAAGTGTTTGTTCTTTCATAGCTAATGTGACCTTTGACCCCACAGACTGAACAAAACGAAGCATTGCTTTTTGACTAAATTGCTACTAAACTACAGTGAATAAACTGATTGTGAGAAATGTTGAAGGTGTCTGAATAAATGCTGCTTTAAATTTGAGGTAATTTAAATACTACATATTTTCCAAATAATATTAATGATTTTTTCCCCCCAGAACAAATTGGGTCTGTATACCAGGGTTATCATCAACCAAACGGTTCTGCTAACCAAAATAAAGAAAAGACAGAAGACACAGGGAAAATGAGAAATGCTGCCTCTGTGATCCTGAAATAAGTTAAGGCTCTAACATTATTAGACGGAAATAAATATAAACTAAAATTAAAATAAAAGATCAATCAAACCTGAAAAGCAATATTTAAATTTTTTTTATTTTTTTTTGTAATTTCTTTGTGCTTTTGTCATTTTATTAAACTTAAATTAACATGAAAACCAAATATATATATATATAAAAGCTCATTCAAAATATGAATAATAAGAAAAACACTGTTTTATACAATAAACTACAGATGTCTTTTGTTTGGATATGGCTCCTCGCACAAGTCTGAACGATTGAAACGAGTTGATGATAAGACTGAAGCGCATTACAGATCCACACACACACACACTCTCTGATGCGCACACACACACACACTCTCTCTGACGCACACACACACACACACACACACTCTCTCTGACACACACACACTCACACACACTCACACACACTCACACACACTCACACACACTCACACACACTCACACACACTCACACACACACACACTCACACACTCACACACACACACTCACACACACACACACACACTCACACACACTCACACACTCACACACACTCACACACACGCTCAACTCTCTGCTGCTCTGATCTGTGAATGGGGAAAACTACAGCCATACATTATTTAGAGACAAAGTGCATCTGGTTTTGTGGGGCATGACGTACTGCAGAGCCATTAGTGCCAGGCGAGGCCGAGTAAAGTGGCCATTTCCTCCTCTCTGCTCGTGATGGATGTGGCAAGAACACTTCGAGTCCAGCTGAACAATGAGGTCACTTCCTCCAGAAACACTGGCTCCAACACGAGGTCTTTAAGAAAACCAGCATGTACAACACTGACCTCTTTAGCTTGTGCTGCTTTCGTCTAAACAGGAAGTTCTTTCAGCAAGACTTCCTAATGTTCAATAGCTCAAGAAAATTGTTTACGCAGCAAAAGTGAAAGTGTTCAAACTGAACAACAACATCCATCTGCATAACAGGATGTTGTGATACCTCAGCGCACTAGTTTGCCCTTCCGTTTCTCTTACCAACTTACAATAATTATTCTCACATTAAATGATCATTTCACCCGACCGTGAAGCTTCTGTCATCATGTGCTCATCCTTGAGTCAGGAACAGGAACAGAACTATCCCTTTACTGTGACGATTAACTCGTCTGTAACGTCAGCGATCATATAAACGCTGAGAATGAGCGGCAGAAACCAGAACAACAGGTTCAGTCAGAGGCGTGTGAATGTGAGACGCACAGACAAACGTGAATGGGAAACGATTTCAATACCGGTGATGTTTCTCAGACTGTAAAAACACTGACAGCCAATCAGAATCAAGCTCGAGCATTTAAAGCGGCAGACGACAAAACTGCAGTGCGCACTTAGAATAAACAACGATATCGTCCGCTGATATAGTTATTGTCATCTTTATAGTTCCTGTTCTTGGTGTGAACGAGCCTTAAATCCTTACACACGCGCACACTTAAATATCTACAGAACAAAAAACAAGTGCACACTTAAATTAGGCACCATTTTCAGCACTTGAGGGAGTGAAGAGCCTTCGCAACGCAGATATAACCTCAGTCTAGAAAGTGTCGAGCCACAGACATCACGTGTGGCTTCACCTGAAAACACGAGAAACGAACAGCAAGACTCAAGCGTTCAGCTGGCTCTCTAACGGCCATGTTGAGGATTTGTGCCCGCTCCGCTCTCGGTGCTGTGGTGTGTGTGTGTGTGTCTCTATTCACACACAGCTCAGTTGGCTCTGTGATCTATGGCCGACATTGATCACTTCTGAATCGATCACTTACTCTCCATTCCACTAATGTTGAGCTTATTTCACATCATCCTAGGAAAGCTTTTCTGATGGAGAAATACCAGCGCTCCAGACTAACATTAGAGAGCAGAGGCAAAGGGAAAATTTATCAACGTTCATTTAAATCATAAGTTTACTAATCATGTGGCGTGACTACAGTAAATCATGTGGAGTCACTACAGTAAATCATGTGGCGTGACTACAGTAAATCATGTGGCGTGACTACAGTAAATCATGTGGAGTCGCTACAGTAAATCATGTGGAGTCGCTACAGTAAATCATGTGGCGTGGCTACAGTAAATCATGTGGCGTGGCTACAGTAAATCATGTGGCGTGGCTACAGTAAATCATGTGGCGTGGCTACAGTAAATCATGTGGCGTTACTACAGTAAATCATGTGGCGTCACTACAGTAAATCATGTGGTGTCACTACAGTAAATCATGTGGTGTCACTACAGTAAATCATGTGGTGTCACTACAGTAAATCATGTGGTGTGACTACAGTAAATCATGTGGCGTCACTACAGTAAATCATGTGGCGTGGCTACAGTAAATCATGTGGCGTTACTACAGTAAATCATGTGGCGTCACTACAGTAAATCATGTGGTGTCACTACAGTAAATCATGTGGTGTCACTACAGTAAATCATGTGGAGACACTACAGTAAATCATGTGGCGTGGCTACAGTAAATCATGTGGCGTTACTACAGTAAATCATGTGGCGTCACTACAGTAAATCATGTGGCGTTACTACAGTAAATCATGTGGCGTCACTACAGTAAATCATGTGGTGTCACTACAGTAAATCATGTGGAGACACTACAGTAAATCATGTGGCGTGGCTACAGTAAATCATGTGGCGTTACTACAGTAAATCATGTGGCGTCACTACAGTAAATCATGTGGTGTCACTACAGTAAATCATGTGGTGTCACTACAGTAAATCATGTGGCGTGGCTACAGTAAATCATGTGGCGTTACTACAGTAAATCATGTGGCGTCACTACAGTAAATCATGTGGTGTCACTACAGTAAATCATGTGGTGTCACTACAGTAAATCATGTGGCGTCACTACAGTAAATCATGTGGCGTGGCTACAGTAAATCATGTGGCGTTACTACAGTAAATCATGTGGCGTCACTACAGTAAATCATGTGGTGTCACTACAGTAAATCATGTGGTGTGACTACAGTAAATCACTACAGTAAATCATGTGGTGTCACTACAGTAAATCATGTGATGTCACTACAGTAAATCATGTGGTGTGACTACAGTAAATCATGTGGTGTGACTACAGTAAATCATGTGGTGTGACTACAGTAAATCATGTGGTGTCACTACAGTAAATCATGTGATGTCACTACAGTAGATCATGTGGTGTGACTACAGTAAATCATGTGGTGTGACTACAGTAAATCATGTGGTGTCACTACAGTAAATCATGTGGTGTGACTACAGTAGATCATGTGGTGTGACTACAGTAGATCATGTGGTGTCACTACAGTAAATCATGTGGTGTCGCTACAGTAAATCATGTGGTGTGACTACAGTAAATCATGTGATGTCACTACAGTAGATCATGTGGTGTGACTACAGTAAATCATGTGGTGTGACTACAGTAAATCATGTGGTGTGACTACAGTAAATCATGTGGAGTCACTACAGTAAATCATGTGGCGTCACTACAGTAAATCATGTGGCGTGGCTACAGTAAATCATGTGGCGTTACTACAGTAAATCATGTGGCGTCACTACAGTAAATCATGTGGTGTCACTACAGTAAATCATGTGGTGTGACTACAGTAAATCACTACAGTAAATCATGTGGTGTCACTACAGTAAATCATGTGATGTCACTACAGTAAATCATGTGGTGTGACTACAGTAAATCATGTGGTGTGACTACAGTAAATCATGTGGTGTGACTACAGTAAATCATGTGGTGTCACTACAGTAAATCATGTGATGTCACTACAGTAGATCATGTGGTGTGACTACAGTAAATCATGTGGTGTGACTACAGTAAATCATGTGGTGTCACTACAGTAAATCATGTGGTGTGACTACAGTAGATCATGTGGTGTGACTACAGTAGATCATGTGGTGTCACTACAGTAAATCATGTGGTGTCGCTACAGTAAATCATGTGGTGTGACTACAGTAAATCATGTGATGTCACTACAGTAGATCATGTGGTGTGACTACAGTAAATCATGTGGTGTGACTACAGTAAATCATGTGGTGTGACTACAGTAAATCATGTGGAGTCACTACAGTAAATCATGTGGCGTCACTACAGTAAATCATGTGGCTTGACTACAGTAAATCATGTGGTGTGACTACAGTAAATCATGTGGCGTCACTACAGTAAATCATGTGGTGTCACTACAGTAAATCATGTGGTGTGACTACAGTAAATCACTACAGTAAATCATGGTGAATGTTGGTGGTTTGTGACTGAAACCCCTGATCTTCGCTCATGGCTCAATGTTTCTCCTGGTCTTCACGTCAGCTCTGTTTGATCTGATATCTGTGGTTTATAACAGAGAATTCCGCGCCGAACGCTTCACTAGATCTCAATGTTATTAATTCTGTGGTGAACTCAAACTCTTTCTCACTGGATCTCCAGCGCTGTATAGTAACGGTGTCACGTGATCGAGATCGGCCCGTGTGTGAACTCGCGCTCAAACGAGTAGCACGGTTCCGTTTCGCTTCCGTTTCTCAAATGTAACAGAAACGCTTATCAGTTGGGCCTCTAACAAAATTTAGTCACTCCAGTAGGAAAAAGGTCACAAAATGCCACCATTTGGATGCAGTCTGGAGCCCTGAATACCCTAGTTATGTTTAATACGCAGTGCGTGTAGTCATGTAAATGCTTAAACCAAATGACACAGCTAGATTTTTACCGTGACATCTCCCACATGCAAACACATTAACCTGCGCTCTGTGGCCTACTGAAGTGCACATGTGTGAAACGTGACAGGAAAGAGTCGTTACCGCAGATTGAAGCGCATGCAGACACAGCAGGTGCAAAATATGACTCATTCCTGACCCCATATATGATACAAATGTGTTCTGATCTCTAGAAGCGGTTCAATCACATCACATCTCACATGAATGGACACACATGATTAGGTTTTGGCATCACTACCGGGGAATAACCTATTTATTAAGAAAGCTTATTGCCAGGTTATTGTTTTTCAATAAGCTGATTTTTTGTCAGTGTGTATGTAAACATTCTCAATGTCTAGTGATGACTATATGTCCTGTTCTTCATGTGACCACTTGTCACGCGTGTAAATCTGACGTGTCACTCATTGCAGAATGACTTGAATGAATTGAAGAAAAAGAGCTAGTGTGAGGGACGGTCTTCACAAACACATCCTGAGGTCACGGACAGACACGCAATTAAAATAATAAACTAATACCGGACAGGAACGAGCGTTAAATGTCTGAAGGTCCAAGAGGCGGGAAAACTCACCTATGAAAGAAATGGCTTCAGGGAAAAACTGAGATAGGTTTTGGCTCCAGTGATCAGAGATGGGGATTTGTTTGTACTTGAATTCCCCGTCGTGTTCGAACATGTTGGGCAGGTTGGGAGTCACGTTCAGGATGTACTTGATGTTGTACTTGCCCAGAACGTCCAAGTTGGTGGAGTCTTTGGCACAGCCCAGGTAAAGATAAGGTAAAATCTGGACTGGGAATGCTGGTTGGTTACTGGGTAACGGACTGCCCTCCGACTCCGTGGCGCTGCCTGGCTCCCGGTCCGACTCTCCGTCGGAACAGTCCGAACTGATCCGCAGTCCACCCAGACCCAGAACGGAGGAGGGCGGAGAGCTGCTCGGACAGGAGCAGTCCAAGTTCGTCTCGCAGTGCTCCGGGTATTCAGTCTGGAACTTGTTAAATCCTCCTAGAACAGGCCAGAGAACACACACTCGTTAGTCCAGACGAACACGGCAGTCGGTGTAATCCATCACCGGACAATGGAAAAATCACATGCATTTGAACTAAAAACCATGTTTGCACATAAATGACAATGTTATTACTATTCAGACAAAGCCTGATGTAAATATGCGTCTATGGAAAGGTGTTCCAACATTCCTTATTAAATTAGTACTAAAATGTAAGACCTTTTGAAGACAAATTAAAGAATTTAAGAAATAAACTGAAGGGAACAGAGTTGTATTAGTGACACTTCAAAGTAAAAAAAAAAAACAGTGCATGCAATTGAATTTAGGGCCCCGTGAAATCAGTTTTTTTCCTGAACTCTGCTTTAACGGTCAAATTCAATTTTACATGACAAGTAAGAAATGTTATCAGTAAAACTGTAAAGTGTGAATGGTTAAATCTCTGACTTCTTTCAGTGGAAAACAAAAGAATGTGTGTGACCATTCACTTCCACCTCATGGAGCACCTTTTGTTTCCCATAGAAGACATGAGACTCTAGTAAATTAATGGGTGAACTATGCCTTTAACATCTGAACCACAGATCCTCACAACTCAAATGGCAAAAATTAACAATGGGATAGTTACGTAGTAGCAAAGGATCGATTACTACTAGTGAAACTGAAAAACACAGCATCTCTAGTGAATAAATCCTAAATATTCTAACGGAATGAGAGTTAAACTGTGGTCACGTGGTGAAGGATCTTGACTGACACTGTGTATTTTGTGAATGGTGGCGAAACCGAGAATTACACAGACAAACTCCATTTCCACGACAAAACGCTGAACGTGTGCGTATATTTGCACGAAATGTCGAATAGAGCCGGCGTGTTTGTCGAAGAGGAGTCGAAGAGCGTCGTGATTCAGTCTTCTGGCCGTTCATTCATGAATCGCTCGGTTTCCCTCAGAACGACAACATGGCGGAGCCATTTTAGGGAATTAATTGAAAACATCTTTGTTTCGCTTTTCAAAACACACTCCGAGAAAAACATGAAATTGCCCGAATGACGTATTTTAAGAGCTGTGAGTTCACACACAGACGCGAAGCCGTTTTCCTCACACAGTTCGCAGCCTAACCGAACTTTCCCACCGTTTATAGCAGCGGAGCAGCGATTTAATCCATCCCACACACACTGACACACGTTACAAGTTCTGAATGGCAAATCAAACTCCAAAGGAATCGTTGTCCTTGCCTTCCAGGTAATACGCTTTACAGCCGTCGTCGCGGAGCTTGTGCATGAGCAGCCCGAGCACGGAGCCCGCGGCGCCGCTCTCCTGCCAGTCCGCCGTCGCCTCGTCGTACAGCAGCACCGTGTCCGTCTTACAGCGCCTCACGAACTTCTCCTTGTCCTCGTTATTGGGGATGATGGAGCGGATGGGCAGGTTGCCCTTCTTCAGCCTCCGCAGCATGAGTCCCGGGATGGCCAGGTTGATGGCGGACTCGATGTGCGAGGACTCGAAGAGCTCGTGCGAGCGGCAGTCGAGCAGCAACAGCGCACCGCCGCCGGACTGCAGCTCCTCCTGCAGCCATTCCGCGCTTTTGCTCGACATCATCATCACGCCGCTCCAGAGAGTGTTTTTCATGGGGGAGAACGGGCGAGGCTGCTGTGTCCGACAGAACGGGGCGAAACGGCGTCCATAAGCGGCAGGGTGATCCGTCAGATCCGGTGAAGAGCGCGGCTCATGATCGCGATCGCTCCGCTCGCCTGGTTCTCATCTTCTGATGGCTGTTTGACAGGCTGCAATAAAGCGATCGCGTCATCACACTAGTGGGAGGAGTCTGCCCTGGAGGATTTAAAGACGCAGCGCCTCTTATTTTCCCTCGCAAAATAATGACGCTGTTAACTCTTTCCCCGCCAGCCATTTTTGATCACACACATTTAATGGCATTTAATGTTTTGTTGTATGAATCTGTCAATATATATTAAAAGAAAGAACCTTTTATTCTAGCTTCAGTCATTCTTATTTGTCAACAAGTGTGTAAGTTTCATAAAATATATATGATTAACTAAAATAAAAACGTTTAAAACAAGATAGATGTCAATTTTTGTCACTCCATTGAAAGTCAATGGAACCAACACTTTGATGCTTCAAAAAGTTCATAATAGTTTGTAAAAGTAATTAATTCATTTAAGGGGACCTATTATGCAAAGTTCCCTTTTATAAGGTGTTTGAACAGTGTGTGTAAACAACCAGTGCCCGCCCATGCCTGTTGATGATTGGCCCTTTAGCATAGACACGCCCCCGAGTGAGAAGCACAGAGACGCCATTTCTGTTTACTCGCTGTCTCAGCACTCGAGTATTACAATGTGTGCGCCACAATGTTTGCTAATGTCCTTCTGAATGAGCTTTCTAGAACGCTGTACGGCTAATATGGCTAAAGTTAGCATCGTCTCTGACTGTATTCACAGAGACTAGAGCTGTGTCGTTAGTTTTATCCTGAAAACACTCACCGTCTGCGTGATTCATAAACACACATTTATTATGCATTGTGTAGTCGGGTGACGGACGTTACATAAATGATCCACTAACCATTCAGTCTAAAAGTGTCGAGCTCTTCCTGAGTCTCTCGTCTGTGTCGACTCCGGCTCAAACATGTGCAGCTGCTCCACAACTGCTTATTTCTGACATTTTGTCTGAGTGAGATTCGCCTGTTTTGTTGTTGACAGAGTATCTGAAGCTCGTGTAAAGGCTACGCCCTCTTCTGGAAGGGGGCGGGGAGCAGCAGCTCATTTGCATTTAAAGGGACACACACACAAACGTGTGTTTTTGCTCACACCCAAATAGAGGCAAATTTGACAAGCGATAATAAATGATCTGGGGGTATTTTGAGCTGAAACTTCACACACACATTCTGGAGACACCAGAGATTTATATTACATCTTGTGAAAAGGGGCATAATATGTACCCTTTAATGTGAGTCTTCAGAAGAGATACAATCACTTTATATGATGAACAATTGTTTGAAAAGACATTATTAGCTAAAGCAAATGTAGTCAGGCAGACGAGGGACAGACTTACCGTCTTTACAATGGCTCAAAGATTCAAGATCACTTTTCACAGCTCGCAGTTCAAGACTAAACTTTTTTGGTCAGCTGAACTATTGGCATGTCGTTAAACAGTTCAATCCATTGAACACACTGTGCTTCTCATTTTCATTCCCGTCGGAAATTAAATACCCTGACGAAGGTCTGTTACAACATCCGTCCCGCACTGTATCGCTTTCATCAAACGAGAGGATCAGTGACGCCAGCTGAAGAGGAAAGTCATTTTTTCACACATCTAGAATAATGACCACTCGTGCACAATAAGTAAACGGGGTCCTCTTCATGTGGACTTCAGGGGTAATGTCCTCTGTTCTCTGTATGGTAATGATGGCAGATCCAGCTGTGCTTGTGCATGACGGTACGCTGGCCCTTTAAGGCTCCCGCCTCTGAATCAAGCAGCATTTCTGTGTGTGTGTGTGGATTGTGAATGAATCCACCTCGGTTTAAAAGGTAATCTCATTAACCATCAACTCCCTTTCATACATCCAATCACAAAAGGTTCTGAAGTGATTTTAACCACAGCTGTATAACATCTGAAGGTTTAAAGATGAGCTAAAGGATTGAGAAATATGACACGGTGTTAATTCATAACACATGAGAGGGCTGAACTAGTGCTGCTCTCCAGCGTCTCCATCGTGTGAATGAAGCTCGCGTCAGCCGTCGGGTACCTGTGACTCATAACGGCAGTCTGGCACAGATGCATGATGGGAGCAGGCCGGACACAATGGCCTTCTATGCCTCCAGATGAGTTCCTGTCAGCTCCTCTCAGACAGAATGAAGAGAGAGAACAGAGCTTCTCTTACAGGACGCTGAGACCACAGGCTAATGCCGTGAACATATCAGTTCATTAACAAGACAACTGTTTTGTATTACAGGTTGTCTTTAAATATGCAGATAATTAAGTTTGCACTCATTTGCATACATTTCCAGATCAGAAATCGGAACATTGGATAGAGCCGCTTAATAATTCGTTTGATTTTGTATTTTCTATTTTTATCACTCCATAAATCAGAAAATACTGTCAACAGACTGAAACAAATACATATTCACCATGTGTTTATAATGTTTTATACACCGGGGCTGTCGAATGCTTGAATCTGATTGGCAGTTATTTTCAGGGAAATGCACAGCTAAAGTAGTTCCAGCAGGTTTTGACCGCATTACAGTTCCATATCACTCCGCCAAATGATTTCAGTGATTGCAAAGATCAACAGCGAAAGAGCCAAAACACACAGTGACACTGACGAGCAAAGAAATATAGTGAACAACAGGATGAAAACTACAAATTATTTACATGTTTTTCCCACAAAATTACGTTTATTTCTGTATGGAAATTACATACTCTCTTTCTCCCACTCACACACACACTCAGTACGGACACACACTCGCACAGAAACGTGTTGTGAGCGCAGCTCTGATGATTTTATCAGTAAAATAGTTTAACAACATAAAAGCTACATGCCATTTCTCAGTAGTGAGGTAATAACGGCGCTGTTCTTACAGCTTCACTATCAGTAGAGACGCTGATGCTGAACACTGTTGACTCATTCACACACACTTCATCTCTCTAATAACTCCATTAATAACTGCATTAATAACTCCATTAATAACTGCATTAATAACGGCATAACTGCATTAATAAAGGCATTAATAACTCCATTAATAACTGCATTAATAACGGCATAACTGCATTAATAACTGCATTAATAACGGCATTAACTGCATTAATAACGGCATTAATAACTCCATTAATAACTGCATTAATAACAACATTAATAACGGCATTAACTGCATTAATAACGGCATAACTGCATTAATAAAGGCATTAATAACTCCATTAATAACTGCATTAATAACGGCATAACTGCATTAATAACTGCATTAATAACGGCATTAACTGCATTAATAACGGCATTAATAACTCCATTAATAACTCCATTAATAACTCCATTAATAACTGCATTAATAACAACATTAATAACGGCATTAACTGCATTAATAACGGCATTAATAACTCCATTAATAACTCCATTAATAACTGCATTAATAACGGCATTAATAACGGGATTAACTGCATTAATAACGGCATTAATAACTCCATTAATAACTCCATTAATAACTGCATTAATAACGGCATTAATAACGGGATTAACTGCATTAATAACGGCATTAATAACTCCATTAATAACTCCATTAATAACTCCATTAATTACTGCATTAATAACGGCATAACTGCATTAATAACGGCATTAATAACGGCATTAATAACTCCATTAATAACTGCATTAATAACGGCATTAATAACTCCATTAATAACTCCATTAATAACTGCATTAATAACTCCATTAATAACTGCATTAATAACAGCATAACTGCATTAATAACTGCATTAATAACGGCATTAATAACGGCATTAACTGCATTAATAACAGCATTAATTACGGCATTAACTGCATTAATAACAGCATTAATAACAGCATGACTGCATTAATAACGGCATTAATAACGGCATTAATAACTGCATTAATAACGGCATTAATAACGGCATTTAATAACGGCATTAATAACGGCATTAATAACAGCATTAACTGCATTAATAACGGCATTAATAACGGCATAACTGCATTAATAACGGCATTTAATAACGGCATTAATAACTCCATTAATAACTGCATTAATAACGGCATTAATAACGGCATTAATAACGGCATTAATAACGGCATAACTGCATTAATAACGGCATTAATAACTCCATTAATAACTGCATTAATAACGGCATTAATAACTGCATTAATAACGGCATAACTGCATTAATAACTGCATTAATAACGGCATTAATAAATGCATTAATAACGGCATTAATAACTGCATTAATAACGGCATTAATAACTGCATTAATAACTGCATTAATAACTCAATAACTGCATTAATAACGGCATTAATAACGGCATTAATAACTCCATTAATAACTGTATTAATAACGGCATTAATAACTGCATTAATAACGGCATAACTGCATTAATAACTGCATTAATAACTCCATTAATAACGGCATTAATAACGGCATTAATAACTGCATTAATAACGGCATTAATAACTGCATTAATAACGGCATTAATAACGGCATTAATAACTGCATTAATAACGGCATTAATAACGGCATTAATAACGGCATAACTGCATTAATAACTCCATTAATAACTGCATTAATAACTGCATTAATAACGGCATTAATAACTGCATTAATAACGGCATTAATAACGGCATTAATAACTGCATTAATAAATGCATTAATAACGGCATTAATAACGGCATTAATAACGGCATTAATAACAAACACTTCAGCAAAACATGCTCGGCTCAAAGTGTCTGAATCATTTTGATCCCAAATCTTTACTGGTAGTCACTGTATGAAGAGTGTTTGGGTATAATACCTCTCAGTTTACTGTATTTTGCTATCAGAAATGAACTATAGTTTCCTGCACGCACTAGAGAATCGTCTGGATCATGCTTGCTTTGACTGTATAATGCATTATAACATTATTTTATTATAAAATGCGTTGTATGATCTCATGAATAATTATGTGTGTCTTTATTTATATAGTGCTTTTTACAACGCTTCCACAGAGTTAACAGAGTTTGATTCGGCTGTACAGCCGCTCAGGAGAAAACAGTGATGTCATCAGCTCAGTTCAAACTGTAACCTCAGTTATAATGTATTATAACACTTATCTATTCATTGTTAACCCTTTAGAAGGTATAATGCATTAAAATAAGTTATGGATGCAAATCTCCAAATCAACCAATAGTTTTGCCTGTAGTGTCTCGCCTTCGAGCCAGTGTTTAAAAATGATATTATCAGTATGAATTTCATGATTTGAGCTTCAATAAAGAACTTCTGACCGAGTCACGTGATCAGTGATGATTATGTGAACGCAGTCTCAGGACACTCGTGAAGAGCAAAGGATGATGGGCAGGAAACACTGAGCTTTAATATCCTGCTGGATCCGAGTCTCTGCCAACGGTTCCAGAGGGTCAACATCCCTGACCGTCACAGAAGAGCCTCGTGTGAACACTCTTGATGCTAATGGTGAGCGCTGTCCACGCTAATCCACCCTCCTTCATTTCCATTAGAGTCAATGACACCACACCACTCGTCACACACATGAATAAATCTCACCGACCCGAGTGTTTGAGCGGCAGTGATGTTTTACCATCTGGACGCTCCACTGACACGTAAACTCTAATAATGTCTTATTTATTTTCTCCCACAGATCTGAGAGCTGAGCTGTTGCTCTTTATGTGTCGGTTTCTGTATGGCAGTTTCCAGGGGAAATAAACCGCTCGTGAGGAAAAGCAAATTTACACAGCATACAGCCTCGTGCACACCAGGACGATTATCGCCAGCGTTTTTGTGTTCATACCCAAGCGATGCGAGGAGTGAACGTGCAAATTCAATCCCTGCCAGTAGATGGCGCTTATTTTTCTCACCATCGAATCCTATTTGATCTGCAGTTCCTCTCCATAACAGCTCCCTCTTAAGGAGATCTTTGCAGCTCTGTGTTCAGACTCCAGAGACCAGCAGCTCTACGTTCATCTGGCCATCTTCTTCTTCCTCTACTTACTTCCTCTTCTAGGGCCGTCGTCGTCTTCTTAGGTATCAATGTGCACGGCAAGACAGTTTTGTGCTTGAGCGCCACCAAGTCGTGTTTTACTGTAACTAACCAATCTCATTGGTTGGCCCATTTTTAACGTGGCACATCAAATCACACGTCAAACCATTTTTTTTTAAATGCCATTTTTACGCCTGGCGTTTTGCGCGTCAGTGTGCACACTCACATTGGCGTTACAGAGGCATTAAACGGCGGCGATAAACCATTTTAGCATGATTAAAAATACATACCGAGTGACTGAAACAATTGTTTTTAATCATAGAATACACTTGTTTGTTCACCTTGACAGTTTGTTGTTTCCTTTCATTTATTTTCACGGCATTAATAACTGCATTAGTAACTGCATTAATAACGGCATTAATAACTGCATTAATAACTGCATTAATAACGGCATTAATAACTGCATTAATAACTGCATTAATAACGGCATTAATAACTGCATTAATAACGGCATTAATAACTGCATTAATAACGGCATTAATAACTGCATTAATAACGGCATTAATAACTGCATTAATAACGGCATTAATAACTGCATTAATAACGGCATTAATAACTGCATTAATAACGGCATTAATAACTGCATTAATAACGGCATTAATAACGGCATTAATAACTGCATTAATAACGGCATTAATAACGGCATTAATAACTGCATTAATAACGGCATTAATAACTGCATTAATAACTCAATAACTGCATTAATAACGGCATTAATAACTGCATTAATAACTGCATTAATAACGGCATTAATAACTGCATTAATAACTCAATAACTGCATTAATAACGGCATTAATAACGGCATTAATAACTGCATTAATAACTGCATTAATAACGGCATTAATAACTGCATTAATAACGGCATTAATAACGGCATTAATAACTCAATAACGGCATTAATAACTGCATTAATAACTGCATTAATAACGGCATTAATAACTCAATAACTGCATTAATAACTGCATTAATAACTGCATTAATAACGGCATTAATAACTGCATTAATAACTCAATAACTGCATTAATAACGGCATTAATAACGGCATTAATAACTGCATTAATAACGGCATTAATAACTGCATTAATAACGGCATTAATAACTGCATTAATAACTCAATAACTGCATTAATAACGGCATTAATAACGGCATCTGAGGTGAATTATCCATTGTTGCTTTCAGTGTCTGTAAAGGTCACGAAAAATGATATTCAAACTTACTTTCAATTTTTTTGACATTAAATAAAGCACTTTGTGTGTTGTTCCAGCCACAACGCCGCAGAAATAAAAACTGGTTAACATGGAAGAGATGATTTTTCTCACGTGTCGCGTTTGGTTAGGACACAGAGAAGGCTTATAGGGCTGTTTCAGTATTTGCATTAAGTTCTTTTAGTGGATTTACACATTTGGACAAACAATGTGATTATTTGGGAATGTCGTTGTTGTATGGCCAGAAGGTCAGTTCTGGAGATGAAGGGCGGATCACCCTCTGAACACACTGGAAACACCTGATGTTTGAGCTCAGTTTGACACTAAACTGTGACAGAAACCCCCTGAAATAATCTTATCAGCGTCTGCAGCCGACAGCCAATCACTGAAGTTGATCTGTAGCATTGACAATCTGTCCCAAATCAGACAATCTTTTTGTGGCATTTTAAATCAAAACAAGAAATCATCATAACCAGAGGCATTCAGAAATACTGTGTGTCGATTTCAGTTTGTTAAACTCTTCATATACGCCGTCTTCAGTCTGCAGAATCAGTAAAAGGCTGGTTCTCTTCTTGTGAGCCAGTGGAAACCTCATTGCGTGGGCCGGATCACGGGGGAAAGGCAAGGCCTGGATTCCCAGACAAACATAAACCCGATACTCGCTGAGGGAGAGGAAGCAGGAAATGAAGCGCAGCCGAGGCCGAGCAGCGTTAGTGGTCAGGAGGGACGTCGCTCTCTGATAAACACCTACAGCTTCTGAAACACAGAGTAACCAGCACAAAATCACCATCCGCCTGCTGCCGTCACCTCGGATCTACAGCGCTCCTGTCAATCATTCAGCTCCGCAACCCAGTGGGTGGAGCCTGACCTACTCAGGTGAAGGGTGTGGCCGAACCGACAAGCTCCACCCACCGCACCCATACATAGGAAGCTCCACCCAGTGAGCTTAAGCCCCGCCCCTTCCTCACAATCCACTGCGAGCTCGCGTTCAGATCCGCCTCTGGTCAATCAGCACTGACAGGCTGGGCCGAGTTACGCCCTACTTTTGTTTTCTTTTCTGATAATCCGATGTACGTCACAATGGACCCTTTCCACATTTCTGGGCTTCTCAGAAGCAGAAGTCATCCTAGCTGTGTAAACTATAGTGGCGAACTGAAACGACAATAAATATAATGTTTGTGTTCCCATTTGCTCCAACAGACAAACAATTCCACGATAGCTTTTGACTTATTGATATTGATATTATGCTGGTCAGAAGAGAGAGAGTGTTAGAAACACACACACAGCACCGACTCGTTTTCTGCCAGCAATATAACACAAAATATAGCTATAATTCTACATCAATTTAAAAAAAAAAGAAAACATAAAAAACTTTGTTAGATTTCCAGTGTTAATAACTGGAAAAGCGTCATCAGTCTGTGATAGAGTATATCCTGACGGTGTTATTCTTCTGATGAGGTAAATCAGGGTATTCAGCAGGAAGTGTGTGTGTTTAATGATGTTAAACTTTATAACTGACACCGTTTCATCGCACGCTTTCTCCTCACATAACAAACATTACATTCAAATCAATATTTCATATCCACATGTATTTACTAGTCAGTATAGCATTAGCTATTTCATGTGTATTTTTGCAGTAATGACCAGCTGACTGCACATTATGCTGTATTTGATTTATTAACGCTTAATTTTCTTTAGCTGAAAGTTGGAAAGCTTGTTTCTGCAGTGGAATAAAAAATTAAAAGAGGGAATTGTGACTTTTTCAGAGTTTAAATCTAAACTCAGAACGACCCTCCGACTGTAAGGGCCCTATTTCACTGATCTGAGCTCATGGCCTGAAGCTCACGGCGCAGGAGCTCTCACGGCGTGTCCGAATCCACTTTTGCTAGTTTAACGACGGGATAAACGGTCGGTGCACCCGGCACATGATCCAAAAGGGTTGTGCCTCGTCTCTTAATGAGTCATGGGTGTGTTTTGGGCGTAACGTGCAATAAACCAATCAGAGCCTCATCTCCCTTTCCCTTTAAATGCCAGTTGTGCTCGCACCATGAGTGGATTCACTATTTACATGAGGAGAGACTGAACGCTTCTCCAGAGAGGAATCCTTTTATTCTAATATTTAAACGTGTGTGTGTGTGTGTGCTGCTGCGTGTCCCTGTGTGTGTAATAATCAGAGTGTGTGTGTGCTGCTGTGTGTAATAAGCAGAGTGTGTGTGTGTGTGCTGCTGCGTGTCCCTGTGTGTGTAATAATCAGAGTGTGTGTGTGCTGCTGCGTGTCCCTGTGTGTAATAATCAGTTTGTGTGTGTGTGTGCTGCTGTGTGTCCCTGTGTGTAATAAGCAGAGAGTGTGTGTGTGTGTGTGTCCCTGTGTGTGTAATAATCAGAGTGTGTGTGTGCTGCTGCTGCGTGTCCGCGTGTGTAATAATCAGAGTGTGTGTGTGTGTGTGTGCTGCTGCTGCGTGTCCGCGTGTGTAATAATCAGTTTGTGTGTGTGTGTGTGTGTGCTGCTGCTGCGTGTCCCTGTGTGTGTAATAATCAGAGTTTGTGTGTGTGTGTGTGCTGCTGCTGCGTGTCCCTGTGTGTGTAATAATCAGTTTGTGTGTGTGTGTGTGTGTGCTGCTGCTGCGTGTCCCTGTGTGTGTAATAATCAGAGCGTATGTGTGTGTGTGTGCTGCTGCACGTCCCTGTGTGTAATAAGCAGAGTGTGTGTGTGTGTGCGTGTGCGCGTGTGCTGCTGCGTGTCCCTGTGTGTGTAATAATCAGAGCGTGTGTGTGTGTGTGTGCTGCTGCACGTCCCTGTGTGTAATAAGCAGAGTGTGTGTGTGTGTGTGCGTGTGCGTGTGTGCTGCTGCGTGTCCCTGTGTGTGTAATAATCAGAGCGTGTGTGTGTGTGTGTGTGCTGCTGCACGTCCCTGTGTGTAATAAGCAGAGTGTGTGTGTGTGGACGTGTGTGCTGCTGCGCGTCCCTCTGTGTGTGTAATAAGCAGAATGTGTGTGTGCTGCTGCGCGTCCCTCTGTGTGTGTAATAAGTAGAATGTGTGTGTGCTGCTGCGCGTCCCTCTGTGTGTGTAATAAGTAGAGAGAGTGTGTGTGTGTGTGTCTATTTTGCACTCTTGATATTATAGAGTGTCACCCTTTCATTGCTGTGCCCTTTTTTCTGCATCACGGCTGATTTGTGGTTTGTATCACCAAAAGATTCTCTGAGTTTTTGTATTTTCCATTCATTTTCAGCCAAGTGTGACTATTTTTTTGACCCTTTAACATATCCGAATCATCTCCATGTTCACATTGCTAATGCGACAATAGTCACCAAGTGTCATCCCATTCCGATGAAGCAAAAAAAGTTTTTAATTTCAAACTGTAAAATCTTTCGGTCATTGAGAACTGCGAGAACTGCGTCCGGCTGGAACTAGCAGAACACACTTGAGTCGCGCCTGGCGTCTCATTGCTCCAGGTGTGTGAGAGCCCCAACACCCAACCGTTTACCGTTTCAAACACTGACATGAGGCGCATGAAACGGCAGGACAGAAGAACGCGCTCGATCAGGGGAAATGCCTCCAGATGTTATCGCTATAAAGACCCAGAGAGGGAGAAAAAAGAGGCCAGATAATTCTCCCCGCGGGCACACACGAGGCAGAACACTCCGCTTCTCTTCTCTCAGTCACAGAACACACACACACACACACACACACACTGAACCAGGCGGGAGTAACTGCCATTGGTAATTAAGAGCCTGTTCAGGTTATCTGGAAGTGTGACGCTCGGGCCCGTCCGGCACAGACTCCAGCCCCAGACAGGAAGGAAACGAGCTGGCGGTGTTTGAGACGAGGGTTTAGTGGGTTTGTTCACAGCTCACCTGACCCAGAGAGCTCATTCGCTCATTCACATCACGGCAAACACACACTCATTCTCCCTCAGTCTGCACACGAGTGATTTCAGGGCGATGCGGGGAATCAGTTAAAATTATGAGTATTAATGAGTGAAAAAAGCTGCTGTACACAATAAACAAAAGAGTACAAATGTGTACATTATACACTGCCAGACAAAAGTTTTAATGTTTTTAGAAGAAGTCTCTTCTGCTCACCATAGCTGCGTTTATTTGATTAAAAATACAAAAATATACAGTAAAACATGCTGTTCTAATGAACAATATTACTGATATTTTTGTATTTTTACTAAAATAAATGCAGCCGTGTTGAGCAGAAGAGACTTCTTCTAAAAGCAAAAATCTTACCGATCAATAACTTTTGAAGGGTAGTGTGTACTGAAGAGAAAACTTTGAAAGAGAACAGTTGCTTCACACTCGTCATGAGCTCCAGACACCAAAGGGAATCACACACACACTCACACATAACGACTGGAGGTGTGTTTATAGTGCTTACTGTCATGTGTGTTCCACTATAACACAACCTCTCAAACCTCGTTCATCACAGCACAGATCGTAATCCGCATCAGATCGACAGTAACATACAGAAAGAAAGCACCGCATGTTAATAAACATTTACTGGCATTTAATGGACAAAAATAAAAAGAAGCGTTTCGTTACAAAAGACAATGACAAACGCGAGTAAAGAAAGAAGGATCGTGTTTTGTTTCCTCCGATTTCAGTGTGTTTTTTAGGATGGATTACAGCAGAGCCGACGCTACGCCACACTCAGCACAAACCTCCGTCCACACACTGCTGTTCCCGGCTAAACCTGCACAAAACATCTGCCACCCCACTCCTGCTAGTCCCGGTCATCCCTGTGGGTCTGGACGGCGGTTTGTGAGGTAGATGTTCGGATCACGGACTGGTTCTCCATACACTCCTTCAGTTTGTCCTCTGTCAGGGTCAGACGCTGCTCCAAAATGGCCACCGTCTACAAAAGAAGGACAGGAGCGTCATGAGATCGACTGACCCTTCCAACACATTCTCATGAGAAGCACAAACCGAACCCTCGGTGGGGTGTAAGAGACATCGTACAAATTCACACAAATTAGCCAATATGTAAAATAGTTACAAAGCCATGAGAGTGTGTGGCATCTTCACATTTTGATCAGTACCTGCAGATTCTGATTGTTTATTGGTAACTTTATCCCAATTATACATTTGGTTCATGCAAAGAGTGGCACGTCATCATCACCTCAGAGTCTCAACGGGCAGCTTTACTGCATTAAATCTACACTTAAAGTATTACATTTATGAGGAATACAACAAAGCAACACCAGTTTCAAAAAATGTCTAGAATAGTAAAGGCTAGAACAGAGAAATAACACAGAAGATCTTGTTTTTAACCTCCTTAGCTCTGGGACCATTTTTAGGGATTTCCGCCTGGATTTGGCCGACCCAAATTGAAAAGCTTCCCATTCCCACATACAGTGGTCTCTGAATACACAATGTTGGTGTCATTTTACAGGAAACCCTTTGAAGTGACATGAAACGCTGCTGAAAGTGCTAAATGTGTAAGTTTTAGCATTTTTGAAAGTGTATATCTCCGGCCCTGTGTGCTCTAGCACCCTGCAGACAGTTTTGGCTGTTTCCACATGATGGCAGCAAACACTGGAAATAAGAATGTTGTCTGTATCATGTTTTACGCAAGATTTATTCAAATGGATCTGAAGGGAATATTACCTTTTTAATGTCATTTCCGCCTACCCAAATCTCTCCAAGACCCAAGTCTCCCCATATACAGTGGTATAAATGCAATATCCCAGTGTCACAAAATTATTTTTTCCAGTGTTTGCTGACATATGCTGGAAACAGCCTAAACTGTCTGTCTGATGTGCATTAAGACACTCCTCATCGCATGTTTTTATTTGCGCAAGTGACATGAAAAACAAGTAATCCGGCGAGTAAACTAGAGCGAGTAACACCATGTGCACACACCATAACGATACATCCATATGGATCAAATGAGTAACGACTCAACGTCTCCATGCAATGCATAAAATTGTATTTAAAATTCATGCAAACTCGGGAGATTTTTTATTTGTGTTTGTCTTCAGAAAGGTTTCGGTGGCATTTTCTGCATAATGCCTAATAATGTAGCGTTTATGTGTACAGTGGTGACCATGGAAACCAGTTCTGCTCTTCCACCAGCGCCACCTGCTGTCAGAGTTGCACTCATTCAGCCGGTCTGTCGGTTTTCTTACAGCATATTTTTACGCAGTGTTGTACATTTTTATAACAGTGTTGTACACCTTTTCCTCTGAAATGCAGATTGCATGTTGACTGTTGTCATTGCTTTTCACCCCTGTATTTAAAAAAAGATATATTTCTGTTGTAGGTGTCACAAATGGGATACAGGATTTGCAAATTTTAGTTAAATGTTCATGTTGTATATTTTGGGTGCAGTTGTAAATTAATAAAAATCTAACTGGTTGTGTAAAATAGGCACATAATATCGATCAATCTTACTCGTATCGCAGCATGTTTTGAAGTATGGGCAAATATCGTATCGCTGTTGACCGCCTTGTGTGTATACTTGTCAAATGGAGTATACTATGAAAAGCTACGCATGTGCTAAAACTGTGCTAGCGTAAAAAGTGAAGTATACTTTGGGCTTAACAGTGTCGAAAGATGCAGACATCTAAAAAATGAGAACTGATGCCTTTCGCAATCCGCAGAGCTTCAGTGACTGACAGACAAGGCCGTCTCAGTTGAGTGGCCGCTTTCAGATCCCCGCTGGGTGATGTGAACCTGGTGGCAGAGGAGGAGAGACAGGTCTGTAGCGTTCATCTAGTGTTCAGTGTGGGTTTCTTTGGCTGTGAGGTTACATGAGCCTGCTTGAATGCAGTTTAACGTATTTAAAGGGGCCACAAATTTGCTTTATTTATTGCTATATCAAAGCTGCAGTCTGTAATGTTTTTTGGTTAAAACTGATCTAATTTTGAGCAAGTCCATAACCAGCCAGTGTTCAAAACGATCTCCTTACCTTAGCCTGATAATTTGAGTGGCACTGGTAGCTTTCCGCGGGAGATTCGAGCATATGTTTTCGTCATTACGTCACGTCTGTACACATAAAGGAGGAGTCCGGCTCACATCTTTTCTCACAGCAGCTGGAATAATTAAACGTATCATTTTGAGGGCGGATTGTAATCCAGAAAGGTTCAAACGACAATCATCAGTGACGACTAGAGATTCACCCGGAGTCAAACGCAGAAGATTAGACTGTACAGAAACTGAAATCTACAGGTAACGCTAATACACACTAAATACACGTAGCCAATGCTGATGTTGTTAGCATTAACAACTTGAGAACAAACTATCACAACAATAATAATTCACACAGTTTGATGTGATGTGAGCTCAGCGATCGTTAGATTTGATTTGATCACAAGCACGATTTATTGTAATGCTTTTTTTCTCAGTTGGTCAGAACAAAAGTGGCAGACATGTTGTTCAGATGACATTTTCCGGTGAAACTCATTATTTTGGTCATACTTCCAAGACGTAGAATCTGTGATTCTGAAGTACAGTATCCACACCGGTGCGGTGAATGAATGACAGCTACACACACTCCTCAAAACATGAGATTCACCCGCGCTGAGGAGCCGCCAACGCACAACCCACGTAAAGATGATAATTCAACAAATAACTGCAATTGCAGGTTTCAAACAGAGATGGCGACAAAGAGGCAAAACTTACAGGCTGCAGCTTTAAATAACTGATCATTTAAATAACTGTAAAATATTATTAGTAGTCATTTTCCACACTGAACATCTGAAACCCCTTTCCACTGACACGGTTCCGGTGCGTGTTCACGTTCTCGAACCGTTCATCCCATGCCACTGCAGATCAGTTCAGTTCAGATAACAGGCTATTCTATTCTGGTGGAAAAGGGATATGATTGAAACACTGTCAAAGTGTTCTGAAAGCTCTGAGTGGAGTTCCTTTGCATATATTGTGACATTCATAAACAATTCACACTGAAGTATGCAGAACACACATAATCCCACGATCAGGCCCTTGGTTAAAGTGTCTCATTACAGTAAGAGCTTCAGTGTGTGCGAACAGTAAGATCCGTCCTGCACTGGGCGCCAGTATGGGAAAAGTGTAAAGGACAAACATAGGCATTGATGCACGGCTGTGGAGGCGGTCCTGCGCTGACACATTCTACAGTGTGACATCACACCGTGGGGAAAAGCACAGACAGACTCGCTTCTGCAGCTGGATTCAATAAATGAGCTCTGAAACGTATAGCATGTTTTCATAGTACAATAATCTCTTAAATGTCAAACAAAATCAAGGTCATGTCATGAGGAATCAAATTTTCCTCATGCCTTGATAATGTTCTATGCAAAAATGATAGCAATATAGGTGTTTACATTAAAGTCTTAAAGGGCAAGTGGCCCTAAAACGTGTTTAATAAGCTAATGTTTCTCAATACTAAGCTACTCAGATGGATTATGACAGAATGGAAAAGAAATAGAAGCAAAATATAGGATGGAGAAAGAGTGAGGGAGGGAAAGACATTCAGATTCAAGCGTGGGAGGGAGTCATAATCCGTCGTCACAAGAATGCATGAATGGCATCTATTTTGGCCGGCCCCAAACAGATGTGCTGTTCTCCTCGTAGACAAACCCGCTGATTATGCGAGGGGGAATACGAGCCCCTCGTTCATGGCATGAGACAGAAACCAAACACACATCCTCTATGTGTTGCGGAAGCACAGACAGACCCCTCAAGAAAGCGGCCTTCTCTGAGCGCTGGAGAGGAGATGAGGAATGGAGCAGGATGCCTTGTGCCAGGGTCAGCGCGGCGTAGCGGCCCATGGAGAGCGTGCAAGTGAAGAACACACTGATCTTAATGTGGCCAGAGCGGCACATGTGCGGAGTGAGCATGTCCTCAAAACATGAGCCACCACCACTCATCTGTGGCTTTACTTACACTAGGGCTGCACGATATATCGTTTTAGCATCGTTATCGTGATGTGCTCATCCGCGACAGTCACATGGCAGGATGTGCGATGTTGAGTATAGGGATCATAGTTGATCTCTGATCCGTACGGGCCAGCTCTCCCTGGTTCAGAACGCATGTGATTCACGGATTAATTGCAAAGTTTAACCATCATTTGCATGTTTTTAAAGGGATCCCCTGGTGTTAAAACTTGTGTGGCTTAATATAACTTAAATTATGTCTCTTACTGAAACATGTAGTAGAAAACCCATGAAAGATTTACGATATTTAAAAAATCCACATCGTTTTATAAATATTTTGGACAAATGGGGCGCCATTTTGTTTAGTGATGACGTCAAATGGTTGCACTCGGCGAGCTACTGGCGCTACTGTTGCTATTTTTACCACAACACAACTGGAAAAAAACAGACGACCTCACATCGTGCAGCTTTTGGCTGTAATTTTCAGTCGAAGGGCAACAGCAGAAGCGGCGTACGTCTTCACTGCTTTCCTAGCGACAAGAAGAAACTAAACTTCCTAAAGACCCGCGTCTCAGTTCTCTAAAGCGTCAGCATCTAGCGCTTCTTGTCTCTGCCGTTTCATAGCGCGGATTTCACTCGATATCCGGGGGCGTTGAGACTTCCTGTGGGGAAAAATCGATGGTACGGCATTTAGTTTAAGCCTACGCTTATATCCATCACCACCTGAAAGCTCTTTCAGTAGCTGTGGTCTACTAAAAGCCTCGAAGTCTCCAGCGTTAAAGTGGAGAGAACAGAGACGCGGGTCTTCAGGAAGTTTAGTTTCTTCTTGTTGCTGGGAAAGCAGTGAAGACGTACGGCGCTTCTCTTGTTGCCCTTCGACTGAAAATTACAGCCAAAAGCTGCACGAAGTGGCGTCGTCTACGGTTTTTTCCAGTTGTGTTGTGGTAAAAATAGCAACAGTAGCGCCAGTCGCTCGCCAAGTGCAACCATTTGACGTCATCACTAAACAAAATGGTGCCCCATTTGTCCAAAATATTTATAAAACGATGTGGATTTTTTAAATAATGTAAATCTTTCATGGGTTTTATTATACATATTTCAGTAAGGGACATCATTTAAGTTATATTAAGGGGTTCCCTTTAAGATGAGTCAGGCATCAAGCGCAAGAGGACTCACGCACTGTTTTCTGTGCACACACACAGAGCCACGCACACACACACCACGTGAACGCCGGATTCATTGTGTGTACAGAAAACAGCACGCGGGCGAGTATCCCCATAAACACATTCGGTAGAAAGGAAACGGATGCGTGTCATTTATATCAGGTCCGTCTTAAAGGGACAGCAGCCTAATGTGTGTGTGTCACCAATGGTGATCAAACAACAAAAGAGAAAGAAAACATGACTTTTGTAGCTTTAACAATGATACATAAATTAATTAATTATATTAGTTATATTTCATTTATACAGTGAAGACTGTTATTTTACATTTGATTATTGAATTATCTAGATTTACCTGAAAAACATAAAGCACTGCTTATTTCAATATTATCTTTCTTCTATTTTATTTATCTATGCTTGTAATTTGTTTATTATTTCCTGTGAAGATTCACTCCCCTACAAAATCAACCTAATTATTGTAGAATGATTCATTCTTTTCAAATAGAGATATTCAAACCATCTGGTGACATTGTTTTTATATCGCAATATATAATCGCAGAAAAACTAAATATTGCAATGTAAGCTTTTTCCAATATCATGCAGCTCTAACTTACATTTGTTTTAAAATATTAGGGATGGCAATCAATTAAAATCTTAAAAGGGTCATGAAGTGGATTTTTTTATTGTTTTATAATGATTTCTGAGGGTCACTTATAATGTTAGCATTACATCATAAAATGTCATCATTTTGAAATAAAAGGCATTTTCTATCCTGATTTTAGCCCTTTGATTTGAACACTCCGTTTGAAGGGGTTGTGAGACTTCAGTGTAAACGCCCACTGCTGTGATTGGCTGCTGTGAGACTTCAGTGTAAACGCCCACTGCTGTGATTGGCTGCTGTGAGACTTCAGTGTAAACGCCCACTGCTGTGAGACTTCAGTGTAAACGCCCACTGCTGTGATTGGTTGCTGTGAGACTTCAGTATAAACGCCCACTGCTGTGATTGGTTGCTGTGAGACTTCATTGTAAACGCCCACTGCTGTGATTGGCTGCTGTGAGACTTCAGTGTAAACGCCCACTGCTGTGATTGGATGCTGTGAGACTTCAGTGTAAATGCCCACTGCTGTGATTGGCTGCTGTGAGACTTCAGTGTAAAAGCCCACTGCTGTGATTGGCTGCTGTGAGACTTCAGTGTAAACGCCCACTGCTGTGATTGGCTGCTGTGAGACTTCAGTGTAAACGCCCACTGCTGTGATTGGCTGCTGTGAGACTTCAGTGTAAACGCCCACTGCTGTGATTGGCTGCTGTGAGACTTCAGTGTAAACGCCCACTGCTGTGATTGGATGCTGTGAGACTTCAGTGTAAATGCCCACTGCTTTGATTGGTTGCTATGAGACTTCAGTGTAAACGCCCACTGCTGTGATTGGCTGCTGTGAGACATCAGTGTAAACGCCCACTGCTGTGATTGGCTGCTGTGAGACATCAGTGTAAACGCCCACTGCTGTGATTGGCTGCTGTGAGACATCAGTGTAAACGCCCACTGCTGTGATTGGTTGCTGTGAAACTTCAGTGTAAACGCCCACTGCTGTGATTGGCCGATGTGAGACTTCAGTGTAAACGCCCACTGCTGTGATTGGCCAATGTGAGACTTCAGTGTAAACGCCCACTGCTGTGATTGGCTGCTGTGAGACTTCGGTGTAAACGCCCACTGCTGTGATTGGCTGCTGTGAGACTTCAGTATAAACGCCCACTGCTGTGATTGGCCGATGTGAGACTTCATTGTAAACGCCCACTGTAGTACTACGCTTTCATCATAAATAATTCAAACATGATGTAAATACAGTAAGAGCTTTGTTGTGCAGTGTAACAGCGCCATTCATTATAACGGCAGTTTTGGCAAGTGTCCTGATAAACTCGCTCTGTTTGATGGACAGCTCCAGCCATTGTAAAGGAAGCGGTCTATATATAATTGAATCAGTTTAAATAACAGATTATTTTCCTCTACTAAGAGAAACAATGTGAAGTTGAGTGTTTAGTCACTGGCCTGATATACTGATGCATAAACAGTATTAAATGATTTTGGTAATTTACCAGTAAAGACTGTATGTGTGAACGGGGCTATTGATAAACCTTTTCTGTATGAGTTTCCTGTTGTGTCTGGGACTACTGTCGAAATGAAACACACATTTTCAAAGCACAGATTGGTCTAGAATGTTGTGAAGAACAGTCTCACTCCATTATTACTCTGTGCCAAACACTGGCATGATGCATTTGTCCGTCAGACTGGCAGATGGTGAAGCATGATTCACTCCAGAGAACGTGTTCGCACAGCTTCAGAGCTGTACTCGAGCAAATGCATCTCAGGCCTGTGTCTGCACGACCATGGACACGATTTCATGAAGATGAACAATGTGTGTTTATGGAGCTTCCTGAGGCAGACTGGATCTTGATATTGAGGACAGCCGGTGTTTTGACCGACTGCTTCGTGACCGCGAGACATTTAGCAACAACATCAATCTGTTCGGCACTCTATCAGGACACACATCTGATGTACTGACTTACTGGAGAGGTGGCATCTTATTACAGTACCAAACTGAATGACACTGAGATCTTCAAAGATCTTCAATCTGCAAAAACAGCTGTGATGAGAATCACAATCAAAGTGGTGGTACAAAAGAAATGCAGTGGGCACTGTTGGTTTAATCATGTGGAAGTGGAAGCAACATCAAACCAACCAGACAACCCTTGAAAACGCTCTGCACAAACAAAAGAGCACTTGTTAGTGAAACTACAGAGAGGCCAGTGATCACTGAAGGAGCTGCAGAGAATGAAGGTGAATCAGTCAACCACATCAAGAGCTCTGGAGAACAGAAGCCATTACTCAAACAGACCATCAGCACATCCCACACACTGCATTTAAGATGGAAATGGCAGTGCAACCCTTAAGAGAACTCTTATGAAGACGAAAAAATGCATGAGAAAGAAGCAGCCACGAAGCAAACCACCACCACAGTGATTCCATTCAGGAATATATAAAGACACACCAATGTAGGCGTGCAAAAATAAAACAAATAATATTGTTGCTTGAATCTCCATATATTTTGTCATTTTTATCATTTACGTCTGTCTTTGGGTTTTGCAAATAATTAACCAATGAAAAGTATTGAAAAGAGCTTGCGATGAAACCTCGTAACGCCATTGGCTCCTCAAACCGTCAGTCGAACCTCATAACTCCGCCCACATTTATCGTGACTGCAGTGCCACGCACAGTTTGGAGCGTCTCAGCTGGTGTGCAATGCAAGGGTAAATAAAGAACTGTTTGATTGAAAAAGTACAGCGTTTTCTTTACTCAAAAACACTATAAAGGCTAATGTTTTATGTGTTTGAGGAGCGGAGAAGAGCGTCTTAAGCTTGGTTTATACTCAACGCGTCCACACGAGCCACGAAGGTGCACGCGGCAAAAATGACGTCATCACGGAGAGGGTGGTAGTGCGCGTTGAGTGCGCAAGACCCTATTTCGTTGGTGGTGTGCAGGGCATTTTTTGATGAACGATGCACTACTTCGAGGCGAATCTAGCCGAGCATGACGTCTCATCGCCACCCAGTTTGCACGTCTAAATTAGTTGCATAATAAGCCTTTTCAATTAATATAAAAGGTCCAAGTTTAATACAAAACTTCACAAACTAAATGAAAAGGTTTAGTGAAATTAGAAAATATTTAAGAGATTTTTAATTTAGTTGTAAACTAAATTAATATCTCATATCCATTTATTTTGTTCTAATGTCACAAGTAATAATCTCAAGGTTTTACACAATTCTTTTGTAGTGTGGTTTTGGTGAAGTAAAAATGGTCATGTGTGTACCTTACTTCTCACCACTGTTTCCCGGTGGTCTATAGAACAATATCTCCGAGTCGCCCTCTGTCGTTTCAAAGAATAGCCCAACGGCGAGCGCGGCGAGTATAAACACCTCCCCAAACGGACGAGGCGCGCGAGCACAATCAGCGGAGCCAGACAAAAGTATAAAGAAGGCTTTAGTCTAGCATTTGTCGTCGAGTCACAGCCAATACTGTCTTAAAGTCATAATAACATTAGAAACTGAGCGCACACACATAGCTACAACAAACTTTATAACCTTTGGGGGGGCCCATAATATGGAGATAAATCCAGCCCTGGATATAACACGCAACAGAAACACAAACCCCAACAGCAGACATTCTGCTTCGTTTTAAGCAAATTTGAATGTCTCAGCAGCTGTAAATGCAGCTACACTTCTGAGAAGCCATCAGATTTCAGCCTTCAGTCTGTTTTTATACAGTTTGAATCAGCATGAGGCAAATCCCTGGAATGCTAATTATGGCTGGAGAGTTATTTCTGATCATTCTTCCACAGCACTTATCTTCAGAGTCTTCCCTCTATCCGTGTTTGAGTAAAGCACTCCTCCTACAAGGACGTGCTTGATGTGCAGCTCTGGGTCAGGCAACCCAAGGATGACCCCGAGTGCAGGCGGTTCCGAATGTGGGCGAGACGGGCTGATGCTCAGTAAACAGGCTTCCTGAGCCGCCCCCTGAGGCCCGGGAGGCAGAGCTCGATAACATCTGCTGGCATTTCATGCTAGAGGGAATGGGTTTTGCATTTCCTTCCTCTGCAAGTGTGCTTTTCCGATCAATACGAGCAAGAGCCTATCAGCCCATCTGAAAGCGCAGGATAGCAGTAACACAGCGCTGAAGGTCACTGGAGTTACTGCAGGTAAAATCCTGATTTAATACACTACACAAGATGCCTGCTGTTTACAGAAGCCGTGTTCAAAATGCTGCTCTATTGACCTTTGAGTTTACTCAACATACTTTTTTGGTTGTCTAGCTGAATTGGACAAGTATCTCATTGTATTTGTTCTCATAGACCATTTCTGAAGGCATTAATGGCTGCTTCGCCACAGATCTAGAGATGTAAACAGGCTTCTACAACCCTTGTGTAAGCCAGGTCTTGGTTTCAGTCTGGTTCTGAGCTGACCTTTACATTTATTTTTTATTTTTGTTATTTCCATTTTTTAAATGCTCTTAATATAGGCCTAAAATCAAGTTTCCATTATTAATAAACAAGGTTCTTGAGAAGTTTGCAATCCCAGAATTCAGTAAAAGAAAATTGGTTTGTGTTAATAGAAGCATCTGTACAGAGCAAAACAGCAACCTTTTTTCATGTGTTCCATAAAATCCACATTATACACTATATTGCCAAAAGTATTGGGACGCCCCTCCAAATCACTGAGTTCAGGTGTTCAATCACTTCATGGCCACAGGTGTATAAATCAAGCACTAGGCATGCAGACGCTTCTACAAACATTTGTGAAAGAATGGGTCGCTCTCAGGAGCTCAGTGAACTCAAGCGTGGTACCGTGATAGGTTGCCACCTGTGCAATAAGTCCATTCCTGACATTTCCTCACTACTAAATATTCCACGCTCAACTGTTAGTGGGATTATAACAAAGTGGAAGCAATTGGGAACAACAGCAACTCAAAATAGGCCACGTAAAATCACAGAGTGGGGTCAGCGCATGCTGAGGGTCACAGTGCACAGAAGACGCTAACTTTCTGCAGAGTCAATAGCTACAGACCTCCAAACTTCTGTGGCCTTCAGATGAGCTCAAGAACAGTGTGTAGAGAGCTTCATGGAATGGGTTTCCATGGCCGAGCAGCTCATCCAAGCCTTACATCACCAAGAGCAATGCAAAGCGTGGGATGCAGTGGGGTAAAGCACGCCGCCACTGGACTCTAGAGCAGTGAGACGTGTTCTCTGGAGTGACCAATCACGCTTCTCTGTCCGCCAATCCCATGGACGAGTCTGGGTTTGGCGGTTTCGCCGGAGAACGGGACTTGCCTGACTGCATTGTGCCAAGTGTAAAGTTTGGTGGAGGGGGGATTATGGAGTGGGGTTGTTTTTCAGGGGTTGGGCTTGGCCCCTTAGTTCCAGTGAAAGGAACTCTTAATGCTTCAGCATACCACGACATTTTGGACAATTTCATGCTCCCAACTTTGTGGGAACAGTTTGGGGATGGCCCCTTCCTGTCCCAACATGACTGCGCTCCAGTGCACCAAGCGTCGGTCCATAAAGACATGGATGAGCGAGTTTGGTGTGGAGGAACTTGACTGGCCTGCACAGAGTCCTAACCTCATCCCGATAGAACACCTTTGGGATGAATTAGAGCGGAGACTGCGAGCCAGGCCTTCTCATCCAACATCAGTGCCTGACCTCACAAATGCGCTTTTAGAAGAATGGTCAAAATTCCCATAAACACACTCCTAAACCTTGTGGAAAGCCTTTCCAGAAGAGTTGAAGCTGTTGTAGCTGCAAAGGGTGGGCCAACTCCATATTAAACCCTACGGATTAAGAATGGGATGGCATTAAAGTTCATGTGCATGTAAAGGCAGGTGTCACAAAACTTTTGGAAATATAATGTAGGTCCATTAAACCCTCTCTAGGTTTGATCCAGCTCCATTTTTGTTTCTCAATTACCCACATACCCCAACTGTGGCTTTTCACTTCTAAAATGAGTCGTGGACATGACATTAGTGGCGAGCACACCCGTCGAGTGATACTAATGATGTTTGGGCTCACTGTAATGCACTGAACTATTAAAACTGCTCCTAATGTCCATATACTAACACCTGTAATCTGCAGTGATGCGGGCTGGGAGTGTGTGAAAGTGTGTATCTTAGCACATTCCCTTGTTTCAGGTTCAAATGTGAATTATTCATTGGTCCTTCCAGCAACTGGATCCAGTGTTTTCTTCTAGTCTGTGCTCAGTGTGCATCAGACATGCTTCAGTAATCAGTGTACTCACAAAATATATATGTTTAGGTTTCACATCATGATCAAATGAAAAAGCAGAAGAGACTCTTTCAGAACATCTAACTGACCCCAAACCTTTGAATAGTTTATTATGAACATTTATATATACACATTAAGTTATACAACAGACAATGCTGATGACTTCCTCTCTAGTTGAGGTTTCTTGGATCAGATCTAACTTCATTGGATCATGAATCCAGGTTGTATCAGCTTTAGTGGAGCTGCAGACCGATGCAGACACGGATATCTGCATGTAAAGGTTAGCACGACGTGAATCTGGAATATGGATAAATGCTCCCAGATGAAGAAAAGCCCCCTTTGAGGCCCGAGCGTTTTGCACATGCCAGAGGAACAGCATTAGGACAGAAGGTGGTGTTCTTCAGCAATGGAAACCAGCTGTTACTGGCTAATAGCTGCAGCATGAAGCCTTTTCCTCTCCACTATCACACAGATACGCCAAACACACAGAATCAGGTGAAAACGCTGACCGGAGCAGCTCAGAAACATTAGCCTTCACTTTCCCAGCCGAAGATGAGTCAGAAAACAGCAAATGATATGTAAAATGATCAGACAGTCAACAGACCTCGAGGTCAGGATTTACTCACCTTTCCCATTATGTCATTAAATGAGCCTCCTCAAACTTAACAACACAGCATTTCTACAGCAGTTTCTGGATTATACAGACATAATCTGCATTACATGTTTTAAAAGAACGATGAACGCTCTAAATGCACGTTTTCAGCCAACCAGGTGTTGCTTTTTATTTAAAGGGTCCATAACACACACAGTTTCTGCCAGTCTCATGTTTATCTTGAGTATCTATAGAGTAGTGTTGATCCTTCATATCTCCCAAGAGTCTTTAGTTTGATCATATTTATAAAAGACAGATACACTGTACCGATTCTTTCTGAAAACAGCCGAGTCCGTGGAGGCGTGCAGTGGGCGGAGCTAAAGAGTCACAAACACACACACATACACGCACACACACACTCACACACACACACAGTATACGTTGGTGTTGTTCACATTATATGCACTTGCGCGCCGATTGCCAACAAAACACACACATTTGATGCAGTTTCACTCACCGCCTGCGGTTTCCACTCGTGACCGGGAACAAACACACACACTTGCAGAACTCCGGAAACACAAACTGCATCCACTGTTCCCTTAACACTGGGTTATTTGGGAAGCTGAACAAGGTGATCTTTCCCTCACACCAGAAACACACTTCTTTAGTGACATTGTTGATCTCGTGTCTAAAGACACAACGCCAGCGCCACCGACGGCTCCCGTAACCCGAACGAAGCTCACTGATGGACGCGCTCTTTCTCTCACTCTGGGTGATGTGTGTGAGTTTGTGTGCGCTCATCCGGGAGAAGTGCCCATATAAGGAGCTCCGCCCTTTATGACGTCATACAGGACCATACTCTGAAAAACTTTCTGAAACTTGTTTAAATCCTGAAGGAGTGTATTTGGCACAGAAATACTCCGTCATACGTCCAAATGGTTTTTTGAAACGTTGTCCATGTTTAGCAGGAGAATCAACTCTTTAACAGTGTAAAATATGAAATTGCATTAGACATCCGCTTTAAAACGAACTCAAACTACAACAGATTTTACAAATATTTTCAATCTTTTGGTTGTATGGAGGTCACATTAACAATCAGAAACTACCATCCCTCCATCATTTGCTTTATGAATATGTTTTATTTTACTCTAGTTCTAGACTGGTAAACTCCTTTTCATCTTCTCACTTTTAATGAAATCCATCATAAATATTAAGAGTACTAGATGACTAAACGTCATCCTGCATAATGGTTGAACTGATAATCACAATTATTTTGCTCAAAATTGTTGTCATTTGAGAAATTTATTTTAACATTTCATCAGATTTATTGCAACTCCTACGCATGGTTTGACTTCATATAGTTTCCTGATTTATTATAAGCTATTTATCATATAAATTAACACACTCTCTACATTGTGAAAAACTCAAAAGCTAAAACTGTATTCCTAATAGTAATTCCAATAATTCTACATTAAGTTTTTCTATCAAAACAACAGCATAAAAGGCTTTGTATCGTCACACAGAGGTTGCGTAAGTGCATTCAGTCGAGGTCATGTTTGATTTATTAAGGTTTGATGGCAGATTAAACAGCACGAGTGGCGTTACCTGTGTGAGCACGTCCAGCTGTGCGATGATGTGCTGTAAGGTGCTGGTCAGCGCAGCGGGAACACGGTCCAGCTCCGTCTGCTGCGGGTCCACGGCGGCTCCGGACGAGACCACGGCTGTGTGTGAGCTCGTGGACACACCAGCGGTGTCTGACACCTGCAGGAGTGTGGGAAACATTAGTGACGTCCGTCTGAATCTGCTTCATATGATCCCTCACTTTTATTATTGCTTAGTGACTTTTGCAATCTTTCTAAGCCTTTGCCGTTCCATCAGCAGCTAAAAACACTGATGCGGTCACATGTGTTCCTGATGATAGTTTGAGAAATCATGTAATAGTTAAAGTAAAGTGCTGGGTGTAAACATTCACTCATGTTGCCTGGATACAGTATTATGGACACAAACGGGACCATCTACATTACAACTGCTCCATCAATAAAACATGTCACACCAATAAAGACTGATATTAAACCCAAGACGACAATGATTAAAGGCACTAATAAGGACTTTTCCCACCTCGAACGGCATTAGCACATCACACTCCCTTGTATAATGAGGTCCTGATAGAAATCCACATGAAACATTTGCACTCAAACCACTAGGGGTGATCACAAAGCGTCGAAGATTCGATAGGAGGAGACTCCCAATCTCACAGTCGAATCTTCACAGAGCTGTTATGAAATGAGGATCGTGCCATTGTGGATATATGGGATGCTCAATAGTAGGGATTAGTGGTACTGGAATTTCTAACTTCGATACGATACCTGGAAAAGTATCGATATTCGATACCATTTTCGATACCACGGGGAAAAAACGCTGCATATACTGTCAAATAGATATTTTTAATATTATTTCTTTTTTTGTCCATCTATTGAAAGTCTAGGCAATCAAAAAAGTTTTTTTTTTCATAAATAAACATTGATCAATTACCATTACAATTATATTATACAGTAATTTTGTTGCAATAGCTCACACGCATCACAAGGGAAATTGAATTTAAAAAGACAAGTAAACAGTAATAAAATAAAAACAAATAAATACAATAGAATAAAGATACAAATGAAATAGACTGCTTTATTTTTTCAGGTAGGTCTAACAGTATTCAGGTAAGAAACTGAATAAAAAAAACAAAGTAATCAAATTTAAAATAATATTGGATAATCTTCATTGTAAAAAATTAAATACAGATGAATCCACTAAAGTTACACAAGGTAATGAGTCAAGAGCAGTAAGTGATCGTTTGTCTTTTTTAACAACATAGAGAGTAGCACGTTTATTCGGCTGCTGCCCCTTTAAGACCTGACGCACGCATGGATCTAAAATACTGTTCCTGTTACACATTCTTCCTGAACTGTTTACGACAGTGTTTACGCTAATACTCACCAAGATGGGCATTGTGACATTATTATTGAGTGTAATTGACCAAGCTGAAAAAAAGAGTAAATTAACTGGAGTAAATGAGAGGAGGCAGGTGCGTGTCAACTCGCTGTCGGTCGGAGAGGAGAGCAAGAAAGCGCAGCTGGTATCAGTGTATCGATACTGTAGAAAGGACTATTGGTATCGTTTCAGATATTTCAGTATCAATACATATCGAAATATCGATATTTTTGACAACACTAGTAGGGATGGGCAAGTGTACTTGAGTACTCGAACGTGAAGGAGACGATCGATCATGAAATAGATGATCGCCCTGACTTATTTATTAATTTTTTTTGATTGGTTATTACGGCATTTTGGGCGGAACCTGAGGTCTGATTGGTTAGCATTAGACCACGCCTCCAGACGGGCGAAATAAAGTGAAACTAGATTTGAAAGCGTGCACTGCAGTGATGCCTGGAATCACTGTGATCATGAAATGCAGTGCAATCAGTCATATTACATTATAATGAGAACACAATTGGGATAGAATGTTGTTTCTCTGTGCTTTAGTTGCCCGTGTATCAGCGTTGTTGTTAAGGGAAGAGCACATTCAAAATGTGAGTTTCCCTTTCAAACCATAGACTGTAAAAACTAGCACGGTCAAGTTCACGTGCGCATTCGTGTCCTTTAGTGCAGGTGTAAGTTGTAATAGGTGTATATCAGCTTAATCTCATATAGGATGCGTTTGGTTGAGTTCATTAGCACGCTAGCAAAGCTCTGCAGGGTGGTATGTGCAGCTCAAATGCAACGCCCGATATTATTGACTGGGTTATTCGAGACGGTCATTTCTTTTTCAAAAACATTGATGCATCATAATCTAGCAGTTATTTTTTGTTTTATATGTTCATGTTTTCATAGACATGTTTTCATGTCACGTTTGTATGTGTAACAGTATTTTCATTATCTCCATGACGGACATGCCCCGCCCCCCACACATGCCCCGCCCCCCGAGTACTCGAGTACTCGCTTTTTAAGACCTATCGATGATCAAAATGCCTATCCCTTCTCAATAGCCCCTTTCACACACACAGTCTTTACTGGTAAATGATCTAAATGATGGCTCTAATCATCAAGTGCCACGTCTCACAGGTTTTGTTGCGCTCGAGACCCAGCTTTCTCTTCCATTCATCAGCACTGCTCTCTGCAGTTTGATACTATAATGCGCGTCTCGTGTTTTTAAGAGCAAACGTTCTGTTTGATCACCCGTTCTGCCTTTCACTCAGACGTCAACATATGTTGTCAGATTGAACAGATAGTGAAACTAAAGCTTCTCCTCATGTGGGCGAATGAACACAACGGCAGCGTTTAAAGACAGACATCACAGAATATACCGTATTTTGCTGCTGACGTGTGAACGGTCTCTTACCGGTAAAAAGTCAGAACGCCGTTGCTTGTGTGAACAGCATATGCGTGTATTCACAGGTAAAGTCATTCTGGTCATTTCCCGGGATTGCTGTGTCAAAGTGGCTTATGTCTGATTTCACACAGAACTACTGGTTTTCCTCGCACACAATCTGAACAGACTCAAACGGACACAGGCAGAGGGAAAGACTGGATCTTTAGGATACAAGTGATTCAAAACATTTCAGCCGTTCTGATGTGATGTTTGGATGCTGTGGACATGTTTAGCCACTCCAGTTTAGCGTTTAATGTCTCTGCAGTTAAAAACCCATTCTGGCTATACTTTCGTTATTTTAATGGGGTGGTTGATTATGATTTGACTTCTTTAACTTTAGTGAGTGTGTAATGTTGCTGTTTGAGCATAAACATCTGCAAAGTTACGACGCTCAGAGTTCAAAGCAAAGGGAGATATCGTCTTTTACAGAAATCTCTTTTTAAGGACTACAACAAACGGCTGGTAGGGACTACAACGAGTTAGTGACGTCACTAACCCTAACATCTACATAAACCCCGCCCCCGGGAACACACAACAAAGGGGGTGAGATTATCATGACAGAATATGCTAATCGATGACTTGAAGATGGTTAACTCATAAATTCATCAACTATCCCTTCAGAAGCGTCCTGTCTCATTCTACATGTTGTCTCTTCTTCTTGAGTCTCTCCATCATTGTCCTACTCCGGTTTGAACATAAAAGGCTGAACAGTTTCGGACATTTTCAGTGTGTGTCTGCGTGAGGTAATCGGAGCTGCTAACACCAGCTCTTGAAGCTCCGCCCTCTTCCTGAAAGGGGGCGGGGAGCAGCGGCTCATTTGCATTTAAAGGGACACACACAAAAACTTGTGTTTTTGCTCACCCTCAAAAAGTGACAATTTTAACATGTTATAATAAATGATCTGTGGGGTATTTTGAGCTGAAACTTCACACACACACTCTGGGGACTTCAGAGACTTATTTTACATCTTGGAAAAAGGGGCAATAAACCACCCCTTTAATAATTTCTTTATTTTATTTGATTTATTGGTCACTCGGCGTTATCTAATTTAACTAATTGTGGCTTGTTTTGAATATATGTTCTTTACATTGTGACTTGATTAGTTTTTTATTTTTATTTATTAGAAAGGTGTATTCTGTACATTTTCTTCTATATCTTTGTGTGATGTTCTGTATATCGTGGCTTTAAAATGTTTTTATGTTTTTCGTTTTACGAATGCTTATCCCCCACACACACACACACACACACACACACACACACACACACACACACACACACACACACACACACACACACACACACACACGATTCAACTATCAGTCGACTACAGGTGCTGGTCATATAATTAGAATATCATCAAAAAGTTGATTTATTTCACTAATTCCATTCAAAAAGTGAAACTTGTATATTATATTCATTCATTACACACAGACTGATATATTTCAAATGTTTATTTCTTTTAATTTTGATGATTATAACTGACAACTAAGGAAAATCCCAGAAAATCTCAGAAAATTAGAATATTACTTCAGACCAATACAAAGAAAGGATTTTAGACATCTTGGCCAACTGAAAAGTATGAACATGAAAAGTTTCCACAATATAATATACAAGTTTCACTTTTTGAATGGAATTAAGTGAAATAAATCAACTTTTTGATGAGATTCTAATTATATGACCAGCACCTGTATAGGCAAGACTCAACTTGATTCGACGATGTGAATCCTCGGGGACAGCCCCAGAGACCACAGACAGACTGAACTCTAGAGTCGGTGTGTTTCCAAGCGCATGAATGCATGTCGTTGTTGTTCAGTGGGATTATTGAGCGGAGAGCAGGAGGACAGATCGTGTGAAATGACTTCATGAACGAATCTGATCAGGACGGAACCAAGAGTGAATCAGACCAACCATCATCTGCCAAGGCACAGAGGTCAGAGGTCAGAGAGCAACACTTCCAGCGTGGACCGTATGGAAACTGTGATGTTTTCATTAGAACGTCATCAGACGTGGGTTTTCTACAGACTCATTTGGTCAAAGGATCATGTCTAAGTTTCTCTGCGAGAGGCAGTCGACTGGTTCAGAGAAAGGCACATCTGGCAGACAGGTGCCACTCGAGAGCTAGGTCCAGCTAGGTCAATATTTGCCTGTGTGACCCTGGTGATTCCTGGCAAACAGGGTGTCTGATGCGCCTGTTAGTCCTCTAAACCTCATCACATGTTTAGCGTCTCGGTTCACAGGGAATAAACGCAGTGAACTTCAGCTCTGCGTGTGCATTTGGGAACGCAACGGGCATTATTTTCAACATCCGCATTTTTGTGGACAGATGATTACAGCAGGTTTGATCTGAGACGTTTGTTAACCTGTTTTCACCAAAATAAAAGCTTTATGGCCCGTTCACTCCAAGATCGATAACTATAACTATATCAGCGGACGATATCATTCTGTTTTATTATAAGCGCTGCAGTTTTGTCGTCTGTCGCTTTAAAAGCTCAAGCTTATTAAAGGGATAGTTCACCCAAAAATGTCCAAATCCTATCATTAATTCCTCTCCCTCATGTCGTTCCAAACCCGTCAGACCTTCGTTCATCTTCTGAACACAAATGAAGATATTTCTGATGAAATCTCTGACCCCTCCATAGACGGCAATGTAATGAACACTTTCAAGGGCCAGAAAGGAAGTAAAGACGTTGTTAAAATAGTCCATGTGACTCCAGTGGTTCAGCCTTAATGTTATGAAGAGATGAGAATACTTTAGTGTGCAAAAACAAACAGAAAAACGACTTTATTCAACAATCTCTTCTCGTCTGTGTCTCTTACGCTGTTGACGCAGTAAATACAGTCCAGCGCTTCAGAGCTACGACAGAACGCCGGCTCACCATTGGCCGACGCTGATCATGTGACGCATGCGTGTGATGATGACGCAGGAGCTGACCAACGTCAACAGCGTAAGAGACACAGACGAGAAGAGATTGTTGAATAAAGTCGTTATTTCTGTTTGTTTTTGCGCACTAAATATTCTCGTGGCTTCATAAACACACCAGTGTGAATGTGATGTGGACTCCACTGTAAAGTTCAAGCCAATGAAAAGACTTTTACTCTGTTTACAACTTTTTTAGACCACCTGGCAACATGCAAAAAAGCCTTAGTGACCTCTCAGAACACCTTATCAGCCTAGCAACGACCCACAACACCTGAGCATCGTCGTCACAAACACCAGTCACTAAACAAGATCTGTGTGTGTGTGTGTGTGTGTGCGTGTACTTTCCAGGAGCCATGAATGGACACTTCCTGACATTTGTGAGGTTTTCAGAAGTGGACGTCGTCATAGTTGTGTAAACTTCTAGAGGGGTGAACAGAAACGACGATAGTAGAAATTTTGCGTTCCCATTTGCTCCAATAGCAAGAGAATAAAACATTTCCACAATAGCATTTCTATGACTTTACAAAAGAGGAAAGAATACAGAGATTGGTTACGTGGAACAGAAAGATTTGCCAACCCTTCCTCAGCCGCAGTATTACAAACACTCAGAGTTTTCTGATATTAGAATATAACACCAATAATAATGTTATAAATGTACATTAAGTTTTTTTAATTTTTAATGTTTTTAGAAGTCTCTTCTGCTCACCAAGGCTGCATTTATTTTATTATGAATACAAAAAAAACTAATATTGTGAAATATTATTAAAATGTAAAATTACTTTGTTCTATTTTAATATATAGTAAAGTGAAATGCATTCCTGTAATTTTTTCATCATCATTACTCCAGTCTTCAGTGTCACATGATCCTTCACAAATCATTCTGATATGAGGATTTGATGCTCAACAAACATTTATGATTATTATTATTATATTATATATGATTATATTAGTGTTGAAAACATTTTTTTCAGGATTCTCTGATAAATGAAAGTTCAAAAGAACAGGCCATAAATACATGAGATTTTTTAAAGTTTTTTAATCATTAATTGTACTAAACAAAGATATTGCGAACATGAGCGTCTTAATTTGAACTACGTTATGTACAGCAGCTGAATGTGAAGCCCGACTGAAGAGAGCTTATGCTGAGCCAACACACTTCCAAAGAGCAGATTAACTCTTGTTGAGGGGTGGACTTATTCACAGCTCAGCAGTAAAACAGCTGCTCAAACACACACACACAGTGAGACACACTCATGCACCCTTTAACACCCCCACCATGAATCACCTGGACTGGAAAAACCAACAGTGGAAAATTTCCTGAGGCCTCATGAAACTCTGAATTGCTTTGGCCTGACGGATCCATCAATAGCCACAATCCTCCATACAGTCATTCATCAAGAGACGCCCATGCAGCACACACACACACACACACACACACACTCACTCTCACACACACACACACACTCACTCACTCACTCACTCACTCACTCACTCACTCACGCACAATCACACGTGCTCACTCATGAACGCTCACACACACACGCACGCTCACACTCACTCACTCACTCACTCACTCACTCACTCACTCACTCTCACGAACGCACACGCTCGCTCACTCACACTCACTCACTCACTCACTCACTCACGATCACACACACACTCACTCACTTGCTCACTCACGATCACACGTGCTCACTCATGCATGCTCACACACACACGCACGCTCACACACACTCACTCACTCACTCACTCACTCACTCACACGCTTACGAACGCACACGCACGCTCACACACACTCACTCGCTCGCTCACTCACTCACACTCACTCACTCGCTCACACACACACTCACTCACTCACTCACTCACTCACGATCACACTCACGATCACACACACTCACGCACGCACTCACGCACGCACGCACGCACGCACGCACACTCACACACGCACGCTCACACACACTCACTCACTCACTCACACACGCACGCTCACACACACACGCACGCTCACATACACACGCACGCTCACACACACACACTCACGCTCACTCACACACGCACGATTACACACACACACGCTCGCACGCACGCACGCACGCTCACAGACGCACGCACGGTCACACTCACTCACTCACGCACGCTCACACACTCTAACACTCACACACACACACACACACACTCACTCACTCACTCACTCACTCAATCACACGCACGCTCATACACGCACGCTCACACACACACTCACGCACGCACCTTTACTCACACACACTCACTCACTCACTCACTCACACACGCACGATTACACACACGCTCGCTCGCTCGCACGCACGCACGCTCACAGACGCACGCACGCTCACACTCACTCACTCACGCACTCACTCATGCACGCTCACACACTCTAACACTCACACACACACACTCACTCACTCACTCACTCACTCACTCACTCACTCACTCACTCACTCACTCACTCACTCACTCACTCGCACACACACACACTCACTCACTCACTCACACACAAGCACGCTCACGCACGCACGCTCACGCACGCACGCTCACGCACGCACGCTCACGCACGCACGCTCACACACGCACGCTCACACACACACACACTCACTCACACACTCACTCACACACTCACTCACACACTCACTCACACACTCACTCACACACTGACTCACACACTGACTCACACATTCACTCACACACTCAAACACTCACTCACACGCTCACACAAGCACACTCGCTCACACAAGCACACTCACTCACAAACTCACACACACACACTCACTCACACACTCACTCACACACTGACTCACACACTGACTCACACACTGACTCACACACTGACTCACACACTGACTCACACACTGACTCACACACTGACTCACACACTGACTCACACACTGACTCACACACTCACTCACACACTCACTCACACACTCACTCACACACACACTCACTCACACACTCACTCACACACTCACTCACACACTCACTCACACACTCACTCACACACTCACTCACACACTCACTCACTCACTCACACACTCACTCACACACTCACTCACACACTCGCTCACACAAGCACACTCGCTCACACAAGCACACTCACTCACTCACTCACTCACACACTCACTCACACACTCACTCACACACTCACTCACACACTCACTCACACACTCACTCACTCACACACTCACACACTCACACACTCACTCACTCACACACTCACTCACACACTCACACACTCACACACTCACTCACACACTCACTCACACAAGCACACTCGCTCACACAAGCACACTCGCTCACACACACACACACCAATTAATGGCAAATTACTTGAGAAAAGGCTCCTAAAGCAACTGAATTACACTTAGTTATGCTACTTTACACAGAGTGTGTCCTATGTATATTTCAGATGTTGTGTTGTGAGTGCTGAGCATTATTTGCATGGTACAGTAAAGCGTCACATGACTTCAGTGCGGCTCCTGCCGGTGAAGACCCGTGAGAGTCCGGCCTGATCAGATTAATGAACAGAAAACGGCTCACACTAACAAATGCTCTAACTTTCAGAGTTTCTGCTGCTCATAAACGAGGACTTTGGGCCAGTTAGGACTGTGTAAGTTCATAAAGGAAAAGTGCCTGAAGATTATTTCCCTCTGACAGTCTATTCGTCATCATGTGCGATGAGCTTCGGGATCATCTGAGGTGGAGAAGGGAGAGAGACGGAGGGAAAGACTAAAGCAGCCGAGAGAGAGGAGCTCAGCTCTTTGATAGATGGCGAGAGAGCATCCTCCTCCTGTCAAACGCCATTCTGTGAAGTACAGCCAAGCCACTGACACAAGGAATCATGGGATCTTATTTTCCCCTGAAACCTGACAGACGGGATATTGATTGCTCAGAGCTGAACTCTGTGTTTCCCTTCATTGCATATGTCACATCACAAGAGCTCAACAATAATGATGTTTTTTACATTCTCTGTGCTATTTTGTAGCAAAACCTGCGGAAAGGAATTGAAGTAACAACTCTTACTGAAAGAGACGAGGAATATGTGCAGCTGCATGAACGGCAGTCGCTCTGGCTCTGTGGAGATCATGTGTGTTCTGCTAATGTAACGGGCAAATTCACTGAACCACCCCGTTGAAGATAAAGTATACTTGAATGCACTAAAACATATTATATTATGCCCCTTTTCACAAGATGTAACATAAATCTCTGGTGTCTCCAGAATGTGTGTGTGAAGTTTCAGCTCAAAATACCCCCAGATCATTTATTATCGCTTGTCAAATTTGCCTCTATTTGGGTGTGAGCAAAAACACACGTTTGTGTGTGTGTCCCTTTAAATGCAAATGAGCTGCTGCTCCCCGCCCCCTTCCAGAAGAGGGCGGAGCCTTTACACAAGCTTCAGATACTCTGTCAACAACAAAACAGGTGAATCTCACTCAGACAAAATGTCAGAAATAAGCAGTTGTGGAGCAGACGTACATGTTTGAGCCGGAGTCGACACAGACGAGAGACTCAGGAAGAGCTCGACACTTTTAGACTGAATGGTTAGTGGATCATTTATGTAACGTCCGTCACCCGACTACACAATGCATAATAAATGTGTGTTTATGAATCACGTAGACGGTGAGTGTTTTCAGGATAAAACTAACGACACAGCTCTAGTCTCTGTGAATACAGTCAGAGACGATGCTAACTTTAGCCATATTAGCCGTACAGCGTTCTAGAAAGCTCATTCAGAAGGACATTAGCAAACATTCACAGAATATGAAGTGCCATCCTCACTTGTTCTGATATGAAGTTAGAGCTCGAAGCGTTGGTATTGACCCGTCCTTCAGAAACGACTTCTCAAATCCAGCATTACTGACCCTCGGTGGTGAAGCAGTCACGCGTAAAATGATTCGCTCAAATATATAAAATTTTACCGCCATTCTTCGGCACATTTCCTTCATAAATGAACTTCACCCACGGAGTCCTCAGAAGCTCTGATGCCGGAGTCTGAGAGACTCGTGTGTTTGCTGGCTCATCAACAGAACATTAGTAATGTTTGTGGCGCACACATTGTAATACTCGAGCGCTGAGACAGCGAGTAAACAGAAATGGCGTCTCTGTGCTTCTCACTCGGGGGCGTGTCTATGCTAAAGGGCCAATCATCAACAGGCATGGGCGGGGCTTCCCTACTCTTACGCAGGAGGAGAGGGAAATATGAGGCGTTATGAGAGATTGATAATGATTGATGGGGATTATAATAAAGTATTGGGTGGATTTTACCATTATAGGCTGGTTGTTTACACACACTGTGGACACACATCTTATAAAAGTGAGTTTTGCATAATAGGTCCCCTTTAATACAAGCAATTACATTTGTAGTACATAAATTTTTTTTAAGGTTATACACTATAAATACACTAATTAAAAGTATATTCCTACTTCCGTAGTACTTCAGTGCATTTAAAAAAGTATACTAAATACTACTAATACTTAAATTGATTTTTAGCAGCAGAATACAGCGTTTTTAGTCGTTTTCGCGGATCCGTGTGAATGGGAATCGTTTTGACAATGGTCGTTTGAATGCGGAAAACTCAAATGAAAAACGTCTCTGTTTTAAGCATATCACTGTCGTGTAAACGTGCCCTTAGTCTTAATGGACTTCTAGTTTGTTTTCATTCATAACACGTGTTCCTTTGTTTAGATTCCCGCCACTCCTCCGTTACCATGGACACTGATCTCATCACCACTGTATCCTTCAGTTCCTCCTGTTCACTCAAGTGTTTGTCCGCTCACAGTTCATGCTGTTTGCTGCCTGTCTGCGTGGGAAGTATTATTAAAGCTTTTGTTGTTTGCTGCAAAACACCGCATGACGGGAAAAACGGTCGGTGCGCCCGGCACATGATCCAAAAGGGTTGTGCCTCGTCTCTTAATGAGTCATGGGTGTGTTTTGGGCGTAACGTGCAATAAACCAATCAGAGCCTCATCTCCCTTTCCTTTTAAAGGATTAGTTCAGTTCAAAATGAAAATGTCCTGATAATTTACTCACCCCTATCTCATCCAAGATGCTCATGTCTTTCTTTCTTCAGTCGAAAAGAAATTACGTTTTTTGAGGAAAACATTCCAGGATTTTTCTCCACATAATGGACTTCAATGACAACCAACGGTTGAAGGTCCAAATCAGTTTCAAAGGAAGGGCTTCAGAGGCTCTGCACGATCCCAATAGGAATAGGCCAGGAGAACGGGACTTGCCTGACTGCATTGTGCCAAGTCGAAAGTTTGGTGGAGGGGGGATTATGGGCTGGGGTTGTTTTTCAGGGGTTGGGCTTGGCCCCTTAGCTCCAGTGAAAGGAACTCTTAATGCTTCAGCATACCAAGACATTTTGGACAATTTCATGCTCCCAACTTTGTGAGAACAGTTTGGGGACGGCCCCTTCCTGTCCCAACATGACTGCGCTCCAGTACACAAAGCGTCGGTCCATAAAGACATGGATGAGCGAGTTTGGTGTGGAGGAACTTGACTGGCCTGCTCAGAGTCCTGACCTCATCCCGATAGAACACCTTTGGGATGAATTAGAGCGGAGACTGCGAGCCAGGCCTTCTCGTCCAACATCAGTGCCTGACCTCACAAATGCGCTTCTAGAAGAATGGTCAAAAATTCCCATAAACACACTCCTAAACCTTGTGGAAAGCCTTCCCAGAAGAGTTGAAGCTGTTATAGCTGCAAAGGGTGGGCCAACTCCATATTAAACCCTACGGATTAAGAATGGGATGGCATTAAAGTTCATGTGCATGTAAAGGCAGGCGTCACAAAACTTTTGGCAATATAGTAACTGTTTCCATCACTCACTCACTCACATAGTGTATGTTGTGTGATTATCTGTCAAATAAGAGGATCGTATACAGAATGAATCACAAGGAACTTCCGTGTTCAGGAAAAAGCTGGATTGTGAATAAATGTTTGTGGGAATTCCCTGCATTGGAAGCACAGAACTTGCATGAATGAGTAAAATTATCCACAATCTAGTGCCAAACTCCTGCAGCAGAGAATGAGGATGTAATTCATGGCGCTTCTTCACCCAGTGATCATGTATTCACCCCTCCAGGGCTTGAACAGCTTCAGTGACACTCACTCACACACACATACACACAGACTTCCCTTCACTAGTTCACTCACAATAACCACTACAGCTGAAGACACTGAACACAGAGAGATCGCTTCACTGTCAGAGCTGAGCTCTTACTGAGGGCTCATGAACTGCACCTTTTTAAACAGATCTTTGAGGTCCACTTATAAATGTTATCATAGGCTCTTTTATATCCTGTTTTTGACCCTCTCTTAGAAACTCTCTGTTTTGATGGGCACAGTGTTCGAATGGAGGGGGCATTAAGCATTAAAGGAGCCCCATAACTCCCCTGGTCCCCTGGTTATAGCCTTCTCATCTGAGCTGTCATTAATATCAAAACGTTTGAGATGATCAAATCAAAGTAGGCGGGCTTTATGTTCACAGAAGCTGCTGAAAGCTGATCATGAATTCCAGTGTGTTAGTTTTCGAAATACGAAGAAACAGACTCAAAGTCTTGTATGCTTTCTGTTGGTCAGACGGTGTGTGAGATGTTGGTCTGATCCTGAGCTCAGCAGTGATTCTGACTTCATACAGCCATGAAAAATATGCAGGAGAAACATTAGTTCTGAGACACACTCGAACCGCCACTTTATTTGATGCATTTCAGACATTTGAAAGTGTGACTCGAGTCTCCAACATTGGCCAAATACCCTTTGAGGCCGCAGAAATAGTGCACCTGTCACATCTTCAACATCAGTTATGATATGGGATGCACTAATAATGGTTTAACAGACGAATGTGGATTCAGCCTACGCAAAATAATAATAAAAATAGAAAACAAACACCATTTCATGTGATTAGTCAATGACAGACTGCAGCCATAAATCTGCTAGCATTCAGAGCTGCTCCTCCGCATAAACCAGACGAGCCCAATATGACCATTAATGACGAGTCTGAAGAGAGAACACAATGTACAGACAGAGATCGAACACACACAGCCTGATGAATTCACCGTCTCACTGAAGACTGGGTCCAACATTAGCGCCATTTAACATTTCCAGGAAACAGGGAACCAACTTGTGAAGACACGTGTTCAATTTCCAGGTTGCTCTAATTACATCTGACACATGTAATGAGTCTATCAGGGCCATTAAGAAGCCCTGGAGAAAGAGTATTCGAGTTTGACATTTACAGCCGTTTCACAGAACGCCACAGAAATCTCTCAGCCGCCTGTAAATGGAGCTGAAAGTGCTGAGGAACACGGCCGCTGACACGCACCTTCTGCCCGCCGATCACAACACACACGCATTAACAGAATTTATGGAAAATAAAACTCTCTATAAGGGCTCTATTGTTGTAAAAATGCAATAGTTAAAGTTTTATGAATTCACTTGATTAGAATATTAAAATTTAAATGAAGGCATTAAAACCGAATCCAGAAAAGATGAAAACAATTGGAATTTGGGAAAAATAAAACCAAATTTGGGGGGGTGTTGGGGGTGACTGATTAAAAACTGATTTTATACGGACATAAAAATAATAAATTGTTGTTAAATTGTATAAGTTTCATGATTTTAATGAATTAGAAATGCTTTTTTGGACACTGTAATTTAATTTAACCATTAAAACAGAATTTAGAAAAATTAAAATGGATATAATAGAAACTTCATTGGGTTTTAAAAATATAATTTTTGTTAAACTTTTAATTGTTGATAAAAAAATTTTTTTTAAATCATACTTTTGGATTTTCATCAGACTAACAGAGTAATTGAAGAAATAATGGACAGACTAACTGACAATCAAATTAATTGTTGGTTGCAGACCTACAAAATGTGAAATCAAAATTAATCCAGAAAAGATTTAATGGAAAAAAAAGTTTTAAATAAAATAATTTGGAAAAAAATGTAATAAAAACGATTTCATAGCTCCCTAAAAATATATAAAATATATCAAAATATACAATGGAAAAATCAGAATTTGGGGAAAATAGGGCCCTAAAAATATAATTTTGGTTAAACTTCACTTGTTTCTGAAGGACGGGTCAATACCAACGCTTCGAGCTCTAACTTCATATCAGAACAAGTGAGGATGGCACTTCATATTCTGTGAATGTTTGCTAATGTCCTTCTGAATGAGCTTTCTAGAACGCTGTACGGCTAATATGGCTAAAGTTAGCATCGTCTCTGACTGTATTCACAGAGACTAGAGCTGTGTCGTTAGTTTTATCCTGAAAACACTCACCGTCTGCGTGATTCATAAACACACATTTATTATGCATTGTGTAGTCGGGTGACGGACGTTACATAAATGATCCCCTAACCATTCAGTCTAAAAGTGTTGAGCTCTTCCTGAGTCTCTCGTCTGTGTCGACTCCGGCTCAAACATGTACGGCTGCTCCACAACTGCTTATTTCTGACATTTTGTCTGAGTGAGATTCGCCTGTTTTGTTGTTGACGGAGTATCTGAAGCTTGTGTAAAGGCTTAATTGATTATCAAAATAATCGTTGGTTGCAGACCTACAAAATATGAAAATCAAAATTAATCCAGAAAAAATTAAAAGAGTAAAAAAAGTAAAAAAAAAAAAAAAAACGAATTTGGAAAAAAAAATTATAAAAAGGATTTCATTGCGCATATCAAAATATACAAATGGAAAAATCTGAATTTGGGAAAAAATAAAACAGAATTGGCAAAAATAGGGCCTTAAAAATATATTTTGGTTAAATTTTAATTGTTTAATTGTATATTTTGTGAGAAGACACATGCATGATGTTTAAAGCCGACATGACACCACATTGATAGAGATAGAGGCGTGTGTTAATGAAGCCGCACAAGAGCTCTCCGCCATCATCGATCGCTGTGAACGTGAGCTCAGGTGTGTGTGAGGAACTCTACACCTGCACACCTACACCTAATGACAGCCTTTAATATTTAACCGCTCCTCCATTCCCAGCCTCGTGAAGGAGCCGCGGTCAAAGGAGCTGGTAAAAATAGTGAATCAATGTTGGTCTGGAAGCCATTATTTAAACATGAGCCTGAGATTCTGACCCTGTGAAGGTCAATCCAGAACACCAGCTGACTTCTGCTCGGCCTGAGCCATACGGACGGGATTAAACCAGTGTGTGGAGGGAAACAACCCTTAAAATCAGTGTTTTATGGTCACTTGTCAGCATGGACGAGTCAAAGCTGTCAGAGCAAAATATAAAAGGATAAAAATAACGGTTAATTTCCATTAGAAGCTAAATAAAGAAGCTTCACTGCATGAACTGTGCAGTAGCGTGAAGACTGATTCATATCAGAGAATCTTTTGTCCAGATGGTTCAGTGAACTGCTTCAAACGGCACATTTGAGTCATCATTTAGTGTTCCCAGAAGCCCCGGCACAGCATCTACATCAGGAACGAGAGACCGATTTCATGAAATACTGATGTTTTGACTGTTTTTGACTCAGATATTGATCGGGTGTTTATCAGTTTCATGTGTTCAGGCACATCTGATGCTGTTTTTGATCAATACTGCTGTATCCTTCACTTATACAGTGCTCCCTTAAAGGGGACCTATTATTCAGTGTGTGTAAACAACCAGCCTATAATGGTAAAATCCACCCAATACTTTATTATAATCCCCATCAATCATTATCAATCTCTCATAACGCCTCATATTTCCCTCTCCTCCTGCGTAAGAGTAGGGAAGCCCCGCCCATGCCTGTTGATGATTGGCCCTTTAGCATAGACACACCCCCAAGTGAGAAGCACAGAGACGCCATTTCTGTTTACTCGCTGTCTCAGCGCTCGAGTATTACAATGTGTGTGCCACAATGTTTGCTAATGTCCTTCTGAATGAGCTTTCTAGAACGCTGTACGGCTAATATGGCTAAAGTTAGCATCGTCTCTGACTGTATTCACAGAGACTAGAGCTGTGTCGTTAGTTTTATCCTGAAAACACTCACCGTCTGCGTGATTCATAAACACACATTTATTATGCATTGTGTAGTCAGGTGACGGACGTTACATAAATGATCCACTAACCATTCAGTCTAAAAGTGTCGAGCTCTTTCTGAGTCTCTCGTCTGTGTCGACTCCGGCTCAAACATGTACGGCTGCTCCACAACTGCTTATTTCTGACATTTTGTCTGAGTGAGATTCGCCTGTTTTGTTGTTGACGGAGTATCTGAAGCTCGTGTAAAGGCTACGCCCTCTTCTTGAAGGGGGCGGGGAGCAGCAGCTCATTTGCATTTAAAGGGACACACACACAAACGGCGTGTTTTTGCTCACACCCAAATAGAGGCAAATTTGACAAGCGATAATAAATGATCTGGGGGTATTTTGAGCTGAAACTTCACACACACATTCTGGAGACACCAGAGATTTATATTACATCTTGTGAAAAGGGGAATAATATGTACCCTTTAAATGAGCTGACTGATCAAAATGAAGTGAGTTTGTGCTTAAAACAAGAACAAATATCTGCCAATGGGTTCAGAAAAATACACTTAATTCAAAGAGAAAACAATTATTTTTCATTATTAATATCTTCAGTCATTTCTCTTCTCCAGTAAATGCATCTTGATTTAAGAATGATTAGATATTTGTGCTGGAAAACCGGCTCGACTCACGCAATGTCTCTCCATCTTTCAGGAAAGGCCATCACCATCACGCCAACGACGTCCGTCCGCACATGAGATCTTCTAGAGTATGAACATATGCCCTATGATCTCCAGCAGACGGAATCCACTCATAAAAACTGTATGTCTGTGGAATGTCAAATTCTGGATGAATAAATCAGACGTAGGGCTGCACACTCAATCAAACGGCGATATGGACGAGTGTGTGTGAATCTGGCGTTTGATTTACTTTACTACACAAACTCAATCACGCGTGACGCTCGTCTGCGTCTCACTATATGAACACATGAACTTCATCTCAGAGTGAGTCAGAGATCTGAGAAAACTATCAGCAGATACACATACACACACACACTTGTTGGTGCACCTATCATTATGAGGACATTCCATAGACGTAATGGTTTTTATACTGTACAAACTGTACATTCTATCCCCCTACACTACCCCTACCCCTAAACCTACCCATCACACACACACACACACACACACTACCCCTAAACCTACCCATCACACACACACACACACACACTACCCCTAAACCTACCCATCACACACACACACACACTACCCCTAAACCTACCCATTACACACACACACACACACTACCCCTACACCTAAACCTACCCATCATACACACACACACACACACACTAGCCCTAAACCTACCCATCACACACACACACACACACACTACCCCTACCCATCACTCACTCACTCACACACACACACACACACACTACCCCTACACCTAAACCTACCCATCACACACACACACACACTACCTCTAAATCTACCCATCACAGGAAACATTCTGCATTTTTACATTTTGAATAAAACTATGTTTAGTATGTTTTTAAAGCTATTTTTATTATGAGGACACATAACAAAGGAGCGCTGCGCTTATAAACACTACTTTATTAAGCGTTATTCGTTGGAACTTTGATAAACCAATTTTTATGTAGCTCAACACTGAGCCAAGCGTCACTGAATTTGCTCTTCCCTGGCACTAAGCTAGTTAAAAAGCTCCATGTTATGTGCTCATTATGCAGAGCTGGCTGCACCTGATCACAATCCAGACGCTCACGCAGCATTTTTTCAGGTTTTTCCCCGCTTTCTCCCCAAACAGTAGCACTGTTTTTTTCTGGCTTTGACAGCGCATAAAGGCCAATTTTTGTAATAGCACCGTGCTACTCTAACAAAATGTAGTTCATGCTTAATTCAAGCACTTTCAATGACCTATGTTTGTTTTCAAGTACTTTCCTGGCCTTGAATCCATGTCTGAAATTCAAGGACTTTCAAGAAGCGTGGGAACCCTGATAATAACAATAATAATGTTTATTAAATAAGTATTTTAAGGAATATACCACAATATCAAAATTTTCCATCCATGTTTAAATTTTTACAGCAAACCTTTGTTGTGCAGCAACAAAAAATTAGGGTTCAAATAGTTCAAATTTCATTTGATTACATTTTAAAAAGATACATTTTAATTGTTAAAGTTTAATGCATTCATTTGATTACCATTGTTATCTGTAAATAAAAAATACATCTGTATTAAATCACAGAACACAGAATTTCTGAACATTTAACTATTATTGTTAAAACGTTAAACTATTTATTTGTTAAGTATTTATGAATCCAACTTATAAAATTATTAATATTGATTATTAAAATTTAATTAAACCATTAAAAGACAAAAGATGTAATTTGTAAGCCGGGAGGACTTTTAAAGGCGTGAGTGAACAACGTTTCTTAGATATAGAATTTATATTTTTAGGATATAACTTCTCTCTGATGTATTTCACCCTTGACTGATTTTGAAGTTCATAACCTTCCCAAACACTCATCAACAAACATCATGTGTGTCATGAATAACGAGAGCTCTTCACTCTCATGATCAACACTTTTATATAAATACAAATCTGCTTTCAAAAAGATCCCGTAACACCGTAAGAGTTCGTGTGAGTCACGTGAGATGATTCAGAGAGGAAGTGATTCATGCATGAGTCCTGTGTTCAGTTCAGACGGATTAGCCAATCGGTTCCACTGATTCATTCAAACGAAGCTCTTCTTTTCTCAAATTAGACGCATGTTGTGTTGCATGCTGAAGGTGTGTGTGTGCAGTCAACAAATGCAAAAGAAGAAATTACAACTTGGCTCAAATAGAGATCACAGTCATATGCTTTTGACTTCACTTTCATGCAACTTTTGAGTTAGTGTGTGCATTTGGCAATAGTTTTTTTTTAGTTCTTGTCTCCTCCCATGTAAGTGTGTTTCATTTGTTTGATTGAATGTCACTTTAAAGCAGTGTGAGGGCCGTGTGTTTACCTGTGCGAGCGGCCCGCGGTGAACAGAAGCACTGGAGTCTGCCGCACATCTCTGCTCCAGCACCGCACTGTAATCCACTCTGTCAAAGTTAGTCCTCCACACCATCACCTGCAACAGTCACATGATAAGCGCTGGCACTGAGAGCGCCGCACACTGGCTTCTGTGTGACAGGACAGCAGTTCACCTGTTCATCTGATCCCGCGGAGGCGAAGTGGTCTCCGGTCCTCGAGAAGCACACACAGGTGGCAGGACCCTACAAACACAACACAAACCATCAGCTCTGGAAGAATAGAAATGATGCTTCTCAAAGATGTTGTATGCTTGTGTTATACATAAAACAGCAGCTTGGACATTCTTCTAAAGGCCCGTTCACACCAAGAACGAGAACTATAAAGATAACTACACTGATCAGGCATAACATTATGACAGGTGAAGTGAATATCACTGATTATCTCTTCATCACGGCTCCTGTTAGTGGGTGGGATATATTAGGCAGCAAGTGAACATTTTGTCCTCAAAGTTGATGTGTTAGAAGCAGGAAAAATGGGCAAGCGTAAGGATTTGAGCGAGTTTGACAAGGGCCAAATTGTGATGGCTAGACGACTGGGTCAGAGCATCTCCAAAACTGCAGCTCTTGTGGGGTGTTCCCGGTCTGCAGTGGTCAGGATCTATCAAAAGTTCTCCAAGGAAGGAACAGTGGAGAACCGGAGACAGGGTCATGGGCGGCCAAGGCTCATTGATGCACGTGGGGAGCGAAGGTCCGATCAAACAGACGAGCTACTGGAGCTCAAATTGCTCCAGAAGTTAATGCTGGTTCTGATAGAAAGGTGTCAGAATACACAGTGCATCTCAGTTTGTTGTGTATGGGGCTGCATAGCCGCTGACCAGTCAGGGTGCCCATGCTGACCCCTGTCCACCGCCGAAAGCACCAACAGTGGCACGTGAGCATCAGAACTGGACCACGGAGCAATGGAAGAAGGTGGCCTGGTCTGAGGAATCACGTGTTCTTTTACATCACCTGGATGGACGGGTGCGTGTGCGTGGCTTACCTGGGGAACACATGGCACCAGGATGCACTATGGGAAGAAGGCAAGCCGGCGGAGGCAGTGTGATGCTTTGGGCAATGTTCTGCTAGGAAACCTTGGGTCCTGCCATCCATGTGGATGTTACTTTGACACGTACCACCTACCTAAGCATTGTTGAGACCATGTACAGCCTTTCATGGAAACGGTATTCCCTGGTGGCTGTGGCTCTTCCAGCAGGATAATGCTCCTGACACAAAGCACAAATGCTTCAGGAATGGTTTAAGGAGCACAACAACGAGTTTGAGGTGTTGACTTGGCCTCCAAATTCCCCAGATCTCAATCCAATCAAGCATCTGTGGGATGTGCTGAACAAACAAGTCCGATCCATGGAGGCCCCACCTCGCAACTTACAGGACTTAAAGGATCTGCTGCTAACATCTTGGTGCCAGATACCACAGCACACCTTCAGGGGTCTAGTGGAGTCCATGCCTCGACCGGTCAGGGCAAAAGGGGGGCCAACACAATATTAGGTCATAATGTTATGCCTGATCGGTGTATAATAATAATAACTATATTAACATCCACACCCTCAGACGATATCGTTCTGTTTATTCTGAGCACGTGCTGCAGTTTTATCATCTGGCCCTTTAAATGCTCGAGTGCTTCAAGCTGAATGGATTCTGATTGGCTGTCAGTGTTTTTATCGATCATCAGCTGGAAAAAAACGTTCTGAAAGTGATTCCAACAATATCGTTTCTCAATGCCATTATCGTTATAGATGTGCTGTGGATTTCTAACATGATATTATATCTTTATCGTTATCTTTATAGTTATCAGTGTTGGTGTGAACAGGCCTTAAACCTCTCCTTCACCCTGCAGTGGAAAGTAAGTCGTGACATGATCAAATATTCCCTTAAAAACAGCTTTATTTTGCACTGTAATAAAGAAGAACGCCATCCTTTCCTTCTATACACATAATTCTCAATGCCAGAAGAGAACAGAAGAAAACCCTCGGCCAGTCTGTAGGAGGAAGATTACAGCGTCACGATGCCATACTGACTTTGGCTGAAGAGAGCAGACCGTACATGAGCTGAACTCAGACCAGACACGACTCTGGCAAAGCCAAACCACACACACACACACACACACACACACACACACACTCACACACACTCACACTCACTCGCTCACTCACACACACACTCCCTCTCTCACACACACACACACTCACTCACGCACGCACGCACGCACGCACGCACTCTCACACACACTCACTCACTCACACACTCACACACACACACACACGCGCACACACACACACACGCACACACGCACTCACAAACGCACTCACAAACGAAATCACACTCTTACACACACACTCACACACACTCACACTCTTACACACACACTCTAACATTCACACACACACACACACGCACTCACACTCACGCACTCACACTCACGCACTCACACTCACGCACTCACACTCACGCACTCACACTCACGCACTCACATTCACACTCTCACACTCACACACACATCCTGTGCTCATGGAGTGTAATGCAGTGGATGTTGAGTGTCCACTCACTGGATTGACTGTGTGTGTGAGTCACAGTGAGTCACTGAAGCGAAGCCTCATGTCAGAGGTGAATGTGTGTGATCTGCTTCACTGAAAACCTTCCCACCATCACACGCTCCCCTTCAGAATGAGAATCTGCCGCTGCAGTGTCACACATCTTCACACACCTTGTGTTTTCCCTCGCCATCTCTGCAGACTCCTCCCTCCATTAACTACAGTTATACCAAGAACACACACACACGTTAGCAGTTATGTTCTATGTTCTGAATGGTAACGTGCCGTTTATCATTAATAGGATCAGATCTTGAGGTTAGAGTAAAACCGTGTGCAGTGCTGCTGTAAGACCGAACGTGTTCCAGCCTGAAGAGTAACGGCGTCAGATGAGGAGAGGACGGCAGATGAACGTGAGGAATGTGAACTCTTCTGCTGAACACGTCTGTAACATGTACATTCACACGCATGTGCGCACAAGCTCAGAGACACACTCACTACAGCACTGCAGCAAACATCTGCAAGTCTCCAGAGAAACATGCTAACTATGAACAATTGACTCAGAATAACGAGACAATAAGGGCCAGATTTACTGACAGCTTGATCAGCGCAGACACTCTTCTGGTGTAAAAAACTGCTGTCAGGATTTACTAAAGACACACAGAGAAAAATGAGTGATGGAAACAGTTACTATATTGGCAAAAGTTTTGGGACGCCTGCCTTTACATGCACATGAACTTTAATGCCATCCCATTCTTAATCCGTAGGGTTTAATATGGAGTCGGCCCACCCATTGCAGCTATAACAGCTTCAACTCTTCTGGGAAGGCTTTCCACAAGGTTTGGGAGTGTGTTTATGGGAATTTTTGACCATTCTTCTAGAAGCGCATTTGTGAGGTCAGGCACTGATGTTGGACGAGAAGGCCTGGCTCGCAGTCTCCGCTCTAATTCATCCCAAAGGTGTTCTATCGGGATGAGGTCAGGACTCTGTGCAGGCCAGTCAAGTTCCTCCACACCAAACTCACTCATCCATGTCTTTATGGACCGACGCTTTGTGCACTGGAGCGCAGTCATGTTGGGACAGGAAGGGCCATCCCCAAACTGTTCCCACAAAGTTGGGAGCATGAAATTGTCCAAAATGTCTTGGTATGCTGAAGCATTAAGAGTTCCTTTCACTGGAACTAAGGGGCCAAGCCCAACCCCTGAAAAACAACCCCAGCCCATAATCCCCCCTCCACCAAACTTTACACTTGGCACAATGCAGTCAGGCTAGTCCCGTTCTCCTGGCAACCGCCAAACCCAGACTCGTCTATGGGATTGGCAGACGTGATTGGTCACTCCAGAGAACACGTCTCACTGCTCTAGAGTCCAGTGGTGGCATGATTTACCCCACTGCATCCCACGCTTTGCATTGCTCTTGGTGATGTAAGGCTTGGATGAGCTGCTCGGCCATGGAAACCCATTCCATGAAGCTCTCTACACACTGTTCTTGAGCTCATCTGAAGGCCACAGAAGTTTGGAGGTCTGTAGCTATTGACCCCGCTCTGTGATTTTACGTGGCCTATCACTTCGTGGCTGAGCTGCTGTTGTTCCCAATTCCTTCCACTTTGTTATAATCCCACTAACAGGTGAGCGTGGAATATTTAGTAGTGAGGAAATGTCAGGAATGGACTTATTGCACAGGTGGCAACCTATCACGGTACCACGCTTGAGTTCACTGAGCTCCTGAGAGCGACCCATTCTTTCACTAATGTTTGTAGAAGCGTCTGCATGCCTAGTGCTTGATTTATACACCTGTCTTTATCTTTCAAGTCTTATTGCGCTAATACTGTCAAATAGACACAAGGTTTGTATAAACACAGTTGGTTATGTCTAAAGTGAAAGTGAATAACTTTTATTTTCAACAGAAGAAAGAAACTCATTCAGGTTTAAAACAACTGTAAATGATTATTATTTATTAATATTAATGTCATTATTAACAGTTTTCAGAATTAAAAATGTTTAAAAGCATTTAAAGAAAGTTTTTGTCAGAGCCCTTGTTATTCTTAATTTTGACATTCATTTTTACACCAGACATATATACACTCACCTAAAGGATTATTAGGAACACCTGTTCAATTTCTCATTAATGCAATTATCTAATCAACCAATCACATGGCAGTTGCTTCAATGCATTTAGGGGTGTGGTCCTGGTCAAGACAATCTCCTGAACTCCAAACTGAATGTCAGAATGGGAAAGAAAGGTGATTTAAGCTATTTTGAGCGTGGCATGGTTGTTGGTGCCAGACGGGCCGGTCTGAGTATTTCACAATCTGCTCAGTTACTGGGATTTTCACGCACAACCATTTCTAGAGTTTACAAAGAATGGTGTGAAAAGGGAAAAACATCCAGTATGCGGCAGTCCTGTGGGCGAAAATGCCTTGTTGATGCTAGAGGTCAGAGGAGAATGGGCCGACTGATTCAAGCTGATAGAAGAGCAACTTTGACTGAAATAACCACTCGTTACAACCGAGGTATGCAGCAAAGCATTTGTGAAGCCACAACACGCACAACCTTGAGGCGGATGGGCTACAACAGCAGAAGACCCCACCGGGTACCACTCATCTCCACTACAAATAGGAAAAAGAGGCTACAATTTGCACGAGCTCACCAAAATTGGACAGTTGAAGACTGGAAAAATGTTGCCTGGTCTGTTGAGTCTCGATTTCTGTTGAGACATTCAGATGGTAGAGTCAGAATTTGCCGTAAACAGAATGAGAACATGGATCCATCATGCCTTGTTACCACTGTGCAGGCTGGTGGTGGTGGTGTAATGGTGTGGGGGATGTTTTCTTGGCACACTTTAGGCCCCTTAGTGCCAATTGGGCATCGTTTAAATGCCACAGCCTACCTGAGCATTGTTTCTGACCATGTCCATCCCTTTATGACCACCATGTACCCATCCTCTGATGGCTACTTATAGCAGGATAATGCACCATGTCACAAAGCTCGAATCATTTCAAATTGGTTTCTTGAACATGACAATGAGTTCACTGTACTAAAATGGCCCCCACAGTCACCAGATCTCAACCCAATAGAGCATCTTTGGGATGTGGTGGAACGGGAGCTTCGTGCCCTGGATGTGCATCCCACAAATCTCCATCAACTGCAAGATGCTATCCTATCAATATGGGCCAACATTTCTAAAGAATGCTTTCAGCACCTTGTTGAATCAATGCCACGTAGAATTAAGGCAGTTCTGAAGGCGAAAGGGGGTCAAACACAGTATTAGTATGGTGTATATATATATATATCGGTTAGTCTGTGGCTGTTCAGGTTTAGTTATTCAATAATAATAATAAACTAACTCCCTTTGTGCAAATCAAATAGACATATGAATTCGTTTATACTTCATATCATGTTTTTAAATGATTTATTTTAAATGTGTGTTGTCTACATAAAGAATTGCCTTCAAGGACCATAATAAAAGTTGTGTTTTTTCCTCTTTTATAGCTACAATCCCCTATTACTAAATTGCACTATATAATATTAAAAAGGTTTACCATCACCATCATCTCAGAGCGACAGTATAAGTGCTTGTAACGAAAGCTTCATGTCTTAAATCCATACGCAGTAGTGTTTTCTCTGAATAACTTATGAATGTGTATATTATTTGCTGATGTCTTATTGTTGATCAACATCCTCTTTAGACTCTTGGAGATCTGGGAAACTGTTAAAAAGCCACAGGTTAGCTCAAATTACACGGCTTTTTACTAGCATGACAGTTTCAAGTGAATATTTGTAAGAATTTTAACCAACATTAATTACTGCTTCAAACCACATGCTGTTAACACTTTTGAATCATTTAGTTACTGTACGAATAAAGACAGTATTATATAACAGCATAATTACATAACCACAGTGAATAACTACATGTCTTATTAAGTTGTGCATGCCTTACAAAGCATAATATTGATATTTCAGAAGAATCAGTGTGACATTTGTAATATTGCCCACCAGCTGTGTCTCGTCCACCAGCTGATTAGCAATGGCCGTGAGATCTGCATCCATACGTCTCACATGTACTCCTTTCTTGTTGCTAACCGTTTCTCATGTTTTCAGCCGCACAGGACGGACACGAGGAGCTTATCTCCTCAGAGCTAAGATGACAGATGAGCTCAATGACAGCTTCCAGCGGGACACACACTCGCTAATGAGAACCCAGTGAACCCCTTACGTCGGTTCACATGAGCCGCACAAACTTTTATGAGAAAGAGATTCAGCCAAAATGTGTTTTATGTGATGGCCGCGCTAATGCATCAGTAAAAGCCTTCACAGGCTGCTCTGACATGGATTCTGACAGTGCTGATTATGTATCCTAAACTCAAATAATAAAATATTTATGTACATGAAAGGCCTTGCCAGCATGTCACCAAAAGGAACTGGCGGTTTCACCTCGATGACGCATCTAAAAACATGCCAGAAATGCTTCTTTATGTATTTACGTAGTGTTATTAAAACTTAAGAATAAACTGAACTCACTGTAAATAACCTCACAACGTTATGATTAGGCTTGTGACGGTATCAAATGTTCATATCACGACAGTTGAAGCTTTTATCTGGAGTTGCGGCCGACTTTACTTCAGTATTGTGACGTATTTTCTGAGTGGAAAGGAATATAGAATGAGAAAAACAGAGGGCGTGGCTCATCTTTCTGCTGGGATTGATTGGATCTACAATAGTGGCCGTTCCATTCAGATCTGAACACAAGATTACGATCAGCACAAGTCATCTGAGAAGGAAGGGCACATTTTGATCAACGATTACAAAAAAACTTGCATGGATGGATTGTTCACTACAAGACTAGTAATGTGTGCTGAAGTAAATGGGATCATTTTTGATTTTAGCATTTGGTGCCGTTGATGAACACCCTAGTGAATACACAGCTGTTTAAATCATTTCGGTCACGTACACTGCAACTAAACCTGGTTGTCAGTTCACCCTTTAGGGCCCTATTTCACTGATCTGAGCTCATGTTCTGAAGCTCACGGCGCAGGAGCTCTCACGGCGTGTCCGAATCCACTTTTGCTAGTTTAACGACGGGATAAACGGTCGGTGCACCCGGCACATGATCCAAAAGGGTTGTGCCTCGTCTCTTAATGAGTCATGGGTGTGTTTTGGGCGTAACGTGCAACAAACCAATCAGAGCCTCATCTCCCTTTCCTTTTAAAAGCCAGTTGTGCTCGCACCATGAGCGGATTCACTATTTACATGAGGAGAGACTGAACGCTTCTCCAGAGAGGAATCCTGTTATTCTAATATTTAAACGTGTGTGTGAGTGTGTGCTGCTGCGTGTCCCTGTGTGTGTAATAATCAGAGTGTGTGTGTGCAGCTGCGTGTCCCTGTGTGTGTAATGAGCAGAGTGTGTGTGTGTGTGTGTGTGTGCTGCTGCGCTTCCCTGTGTGTGTAATAATCAGAGTGTGTGTGTGTGCTGCTGCACGTCCCTGTGTGTGTAATAATCAGAGTGTGTGTGTGTGTGCTGCTGCGCATCCCTGTGTGTGTAATAATCAGAGTGTGTGTGTGCTGCGAGTCACTGTGTGTGTAATAATCAGAGTGTGTGTGTGTGCTGCTGCGAGTCCCTGTGTGTGTAATAATCAGAGTGTGTGTGTTTGTGTGTGTGTGTTGCGCATCCCTGTGTGTGTAATAATCAGTGTGTGTGCGTGTGTGTGCTGCTGCACGTCCCTGTGTGTGTAATAATCAGTGTGTGTGTGTGTGTGCGTGTGTGTGCTGCTGCGCTTCCCTGTGTGTGTAATAATCAGAGTGTGTGTGTGCTGCGAGTCACTGTGTGTGTAATAATCAGAGTGTGTGTGTGTGCGCTGCTGCGAGTCCCTGTGTGTGTAATAATCAGAGTGTGTGTGTGTGTGCTGCTGCGAGTCCCTGTGTGTGTAATAATCAGAGTGTGTGTGTGTGTTGCGCATCCCTGTGTGTGTAATAATCAGTGTGTGTGTGTGTGCTGCTGCACGTCCCTGTGTGTGTAATAATCAGAGTGTGTGTGTGTGCTGCTGCGCTTCCCTGTGTGTGTAATAATCAGAGTGTGTGTGTGCTGCGAGTCACTGTGTGTAATAATCAGAGTGTGTGTGTGTGTGTGTGCGCTGCTGCGGGTCCCTGTGTGTGTAATAATCAGAGTGTGTGTGTGTGTGCTGCTGCGAGTCCCTGTGTGTGTAATAATCAGAGTGTGTGTGTGTTGCGCATCCCTGTGTGTGTAATAATCAGTGTGTGTGTGTGCGTGCGTGTGCTGCTGCGAGTCCCTGTGTGTGTAATAATCAGAGTGTGTGTGTGTGTGCACATCCTTTAAATAACACAATAAATGCTGCACTATTGACTTTAGAGCAGGTGTGTGTTGGTCAATGGCGCAGTGGTTTTCAGTTCCTCACAATAGCAACGCTCCAGCAATGCTCCTGAACTCCTGGTGTTCAGACCAGACGCCCATGGGTGAACAGATGCGCCAGTGCATTTGATATTTAAACAACGTGGAGCTGGACGTGAACATGAGAACTGCGTCCGGCTGAAACTAGCAGAACACACTTGTGTCGCGCCTGACGTCTCATCGCTCCCGGTGTGTGATAGGGCCCTTCGTGTTTAATCCTGCTCTGTTTACACACAGTTCAGCCATTTACAGGAGTGACAACCGCTTTCTACAACTGAATTAACTCTGGAAACATGCAGGTATTGTGAAAACCGTATTTACAATAGTTCTACACCAGGGGTGGCCAAATGCGGCCCGGGGATGAATTTCAAACGGCCCACAGCTTGTCTATTAAAATATATTATATGTGGCCCGCCACGCATAATTTACAAATCGTGCAGTTTCACAATGTCAACACAGGGTGGCAGTACTAGATTTAAGACCAGGGAAACATTAACGCGCCAAAAGCGGAACGAAACAGCGCTACTTGTGCGCGACTCACAAGCTCACAAATGTGTTTACTTGCTGAGTGTCTCGATCACATGACCACTAAACAGCCAGTGAGAAGCGTTCGAATTCGGTGTAGAGGTCTCTGGTACTGCACATCTCTCTGTGATTTAATTTAGTTTAAACTTAATTAGCAACACTAACATGCAAATCAGGAGAAACAGCTGATCTAGTCAGAATACTTTTGAACCAACAATTCAACAATTCGGGCTCGAATTGAGAAGGTACAACCGACATTATCACCTGTCATTGCTTTGCTTTGGGAGCTGATGTTCCAAATATGGTAAGGGGGCGTGACATTTCCGCCACATGCTTAAGGTATTCGGGCCAATCACAATTCACTGGATCGCTGGCCAATCAGAGCACATTGCGCTTTTCAGAACGATGAGCTTTGTAAAAATCGACGCTTTTCAGAAAGGAGGGACATAGAGGAGCAATAATGACTGTACACTGTAAGCAAGGACCTTTTTTAACCTAAAACCGCGTAAACACATTGCATTAAACCAAATACACAAAATAATAATGATCATATGACCCCTTTAAAAACGAGGTTGTTAAAACGTTTTACAGAATTTACATCTGTGTCCTATCTTAAGCTACTTCCAAGAAACAAAACATGTCGTCATATATATATATATATATATAATAGAAAAGGAACCGGCCCCCAGGTGTGTCCACAACATCTGGCCCCCTTTTAAAAAAGTTTGGACACAACTAATGGTTAATGACGTATTTAAACGCACATCAGTGTCTCTTCTGTACGTGTGCGGTGCAAGAAAACCACAGGGAAAAGGTTTGTGTTGCTAGATCTTGCAAAACAAAATGTATCAAGCACATAATAAGCCAAAATAAATCCTTTATACTGAAATTAAGACGGAGACATTGTGATCCTGAAAGGACTGTATTTCTGGAACTCTATATCAGGCGTCTGGTTTAACGGCTGTCGATCTGAGCGCGCCGCTCCCAGTGTGGACTGAACAAGAGCCTTTCAGAGGGACGTTACACAACAGCCATGAGGAAGATGAGGTCAGCCACTCGCGACTCAGACCTCAGATCAGTGTGCTAGAGCCTCAAATACACTGATGGGACTAACGCATTACAAGTAACTCCAGTTATGTAATCAGATTACTTTTTCAAGTAACTAGTAAGGCATTACTTTTAAAATGTACAACTAAATATGTGAGTTACTTTTTCAAATAAGTGAAGAGAAACCGTAAGTGCAGAGGCGTGTGTGTGTGTGTGTGTGTGTGTGAGTGTGTGTGTGAACATGAGGGTTATTGTAGTTCTAGACTAAATGTGAGCGTGCATTTACAAATCTCACTTGCACAAAAAAAATTAAGTATTACTCAAAATGAATAAAATCAGTCAAATCAGAATACTATGCAAACCTCCAATAATTTAACATGTTTCTGATGATTCAGTTAAGCCAATGCAAAAATTACTTTAGATATTTTTTACTGAAGTGTTAAACTTTCTTCTCCTGCGTCCTATTCTCCTGTTATCCAGAATGTAACGATACACTCCTGTCACGAATCGATACTGTCGCGATACTAAACTCACAATACGGTATTTATCGCGATATTTTAAGCCAAAATAACTAACAGATGTTCTTTTATTATTATTTAAATAATATTATTCTCAGGTAGGGATGGAACGATTACCGGTTTCACGATAAACCACGATAAAATGTACTGACGGTTAGTAATATCGTTTAAAATTTAATTATCATTAAAACCGCGTTTGATTATCACGATTTTGAAAACTAGCCATCGAGCGTCAGTCTGGCGCAGGCACAGCGCGTAACGAAATCTGAGGTGTGGTCATAATTTGCCTTTAAGTCCCGAGGGAAACTTAATCGAGTATGGTCACCCTCTCTGCAAAACATGCAAGAAGAAAGTCGCTGCAATAGGGGCAAACACTTCAAATCTGCAAACGCAAGGCAAGTGGACTTTGACCTCAATACTAAAACTACATCTGGGAAATAAAAACGTGAAGCTTGAGCCAAAGACGAACAAACAAGCTCAGACAAGAGTAGGCTGACATTTAAGGGATAATAATGTATATTCATTGTACACTTATTACACAGATTTTCTTTACCACCTAAATAATTAAGCGGACATATTGAATTGAGATTAATGTTTTAAATCTTACCCGTTTATAAATCCATTTTGTACAGTGTACGAAACAATCGACCAGACAAGATGATCACAAGAAGTTACAGTAATAATTATAGTAGTAGTATTAATAGTAAAGTCCTCTGATTTCATTTTCAATACAATCAAAAACAGACACGTTACATTTGAATGAAACGAGAGAGCGCGTCGGATGTGCGCTGTTATAATGCGTTGCTATTGACGACGGCCATTATAAGGAAGGAAAGCCACAGAATAGAATCTTGCTTAAAGTGCACAGAGTTGCTTGCTTTAATTGTTGTTTGTTGATTTTCAAATATAAATCTTGTTGAAATGTTTTCAGTTCTTTTTGAACACTTTCATCTCATTTGAACAAAACCGTGATAATATTGATAATCGTGATAATTTGGGTCACTATAATCGTGATATGAAATTTTCATACTGTTTCATCCCTATTCTCAGGACACACAAATATTCCCCCATTGCATTATTATACATTATATTCAACATTATATACAGTCATTTAATGTAGTAATGTCACTGAAACTCGTAAACGTTAATTATTTTCTCATGCAGTCCTCACACACACACACACACACTCTCCCGGTGCATGCGCCTCTCCTGCGGTTAATGCACTATATATAATAATAAACCATCTAAAACACTTTGAATAATCACTTCTAAAACTTAATGTGATCTGGTGATTTAAATGATGTCTGAGGAGTGTGTGTGCGCTTCAGATGATCAATGCAATCAGTCTCAGTTCTAATCGCAAGAAAGCGTGACTCTTCCCAAACTGAAGGGTTAGTTCTGCGTTTACTCTCGTGTTGTTCCCGCGAGCATCTGATCGTCCATGTTCACTACAGTAAATCTGTTCCTCATATAAAGCCGTCGTGTCTCTTCAGAAGACTTGGGTTGGGATTACACACTCGAGTGATTAGTTTGAGAGGAATGGACTTTAAATGGAGGGACAGAAATCTTTCTCTGTGAAATATCTTCATTTGTGTTTTGAAGTTAAATGAAAATCTTACAGGTTTGGAACGACATGAGGGCGAGCACATGATGACAGAATTTACATGTTTGAGTGAATTATACCTTATAAACACAGTAAAGCTAAAGCTAGGATAAAACAACTCCATATCGCCAATCATATCGTTTACATCAAGGATACACATCACATTTTTATATCGCGATATCTCGATATACGATGTATCCTTACATCCCTACTGTACACGCGTGAATTGGCATTTCCTTCATCCTGGGGCTTATTTCAATTTTGGTGTGAAAGGGTTTTTTTTGTAAAAACAAAAAACAAGTCCAGCCCAGGTGAGAAAACGTAATGCAAAAGTAACGTAACACAACGTAACACGTTACTTTAGGGACCATACATGTGTCAGAGACGACTCCAGTGACGGTCAGCAAGAATCTCGCCGGTCCAAACGCGAGTCTCGTCTCCTTCATCACTTCACAGCGGATCACAGGGCGTTCTCTCTAGAACTTCCTTTCCTGTTTTATGATTTAATTTTCCAGCTTGTTTTTGTATGTCAGTTGCCTCGCATGATTTTGATTGAGTGGACAATAGTTTCTCAAATATTAATAAGTGCAGCAATTACATTTAAATATATATTTTTAAGAAATAATAAAAGAATACAGATTTTCTCTTTAAGAACATCATTCTGTAAATGCGTTCCAGGGCAGTTGTGCCAAATATATCAAGATGACTTGATTCAGAAATTAAAAACATCCTCATTATAGTCAAGTCACTGTATCTGTGAACTGCATTTTAATGTATTTTTGAGTAAATGAAGAAATCCAAACAATAGATGATGTGATTTTGTTCACACATGTTAGTGCTTTGATGCGGATCCATTCCTCATGTGATGTACCGCTCGGTGTGTTTGAGGCTGACAGAGGTCATCGCTCATCCCACTCCCACGGACGCTAGCAGGCGTTCGGTACACTAGCGCTAACCAGGAGGCTTCAGGTCTGTAATACGCATGACTCACCATCAATAGGTAGGCGGTTTAATACTCTCAGGACACGGCTGATTTAGCCAACGCTCCACTGAAGGGAAAATACAACACCTAGTGAAGTGGCAGTGGAACGAACAGAACAGATCATTTCTGTGATGCGATTCATTCATTCATACCGCATGAAGGCATGATCCCAAAATGAAGTGCCTTATAAAGATTACAGCGCTATATGCATTATGTAATAACGCAGATCCAAAACTACTCAATGTTACAAGTGGTCAAAGCAATGGTCAGCTCAATGTTTGCCTCATGTGAATACTGTGAATGTTTGCCTCTGTCTTCAGCGCTCTGTGAGCGGACAGGACGTCTCGTGAGCCACAGCTACAGCTACAGTGCATCCGGAAAGTATTCACAGCGCTTCACTTTTTCCACATTTTGTTATGTTATTCCAAAATTGATTAAATTCATTATTTTCCTCAAAATTCTACAAACAATACCCCATAATGACAACGTAAAAGAAGTTTGTTTGAAATCTTTGCAAATTTATAAAAAAATAAAAAAAATAAAAATCACATGTACATAAGTATTCACAGCCTTTGCGATGACACTCAAAATTGAGCTCAGGTGCTCCTGTTTCCACTGATCCTCCTTGAGATGTTTCTAGAACTTGATTGGAGTCCACCTGTGGTAAATTCAGTTGATTGGACATGATTTGGAAAGGCACACACCTGCCTATATAAGGTCCCACAGTTAGCAGTGCATGTCAGAGCAGAAACCAAGCTATGAAGTCCAAGGGATTGTCTGTAGACCTCCGAGACAGGATTGTATGGAGGCACAGATCTGTGGAAGGGTACAGAAACATTTCTGCAGCATTGAAGGTCTCAATGAGCACAGTGGCCTCCATCATCTGTAAATGGAAAAAGTTTGGAACCACTAGGACTAGAGCTGGCCGTCCGGCCAAACGGAGCGATCAGGGGAGAAGGGCCTTAGTCAGGGAGGAAGAACCCGATGGTCACTCTGACAAGAGCTCCAGCGTTTCTCTGTGGAGAGAGGAGAACCTTCCAGAAGAACAACCATCTCTGCAGCACTCCACCAATCAGGCCTGTGTGGAAGAGTGGCCAGACGGAAGCCACTCCTCAGGAAAAGGCACATGACAGCCCGCCTGAAGGACTCTCAGACCACGAGAAACAAAATGTTCTATTCTGATGAAACAAAGATTGAACTCTTTGGCAAGCGTCATGTCTGGAGGAAACCAGGCACCACTCATCACCTGGTCAATACCATCCCTACAGTGAAGCATGGTGGTGGAAGCATCATGCTGTGGGGATGTTTTTCAGCGGTAGGAACTGGGAGACTAGTCAGGATCGAGGGAATGATGAATGCAGCAATGTACAGAGACATCCTTGATGAAAACCTGATCCAGAGCGCTCTGGACCTCAGACTGGGGTGAAGGTTCATCTTCCAACAGGACAACAACCTTAAGCCAAGATAACAAAGGAGTGGCTACGGGACAACTCTGTGAATGTCCTTGAGTGGCCCAGCCAGAGCCCAGACCCGATTGAACATCTCTGGAGAGATCTGAAAATGGCTGTGTACCGATGCTCCCCATCCAACCTGATGGAGATTGAGAGGTCCTGCAAAGAAGAATGGGAGAAACTGCCCAAATATAGGTGTGCCAAGCTTGTAGAATCATACTTAAAAAGACTTAAGGCTGTAATTGGTGCCAAAGGTGCTTCAACAAAGTATAGAGCAAAGGCTGTGAACACTTTTGTGATTTGAGTAATTTTATTTTTAATAAATTTGCAAAGATTTCAAACAAACTTCTTTCACGCTGTCATTATGGGGTATTGTTTGTAGAATTTTGAGGAAAATAATGGATTTAATAAATTTTGGAATAAGGCTGTAACATAACAAAATGTGGAAAAAGTGAAGCGCTGTGAATACTTCCCGGATGCACTGTAGATGGACGGACACGTGGTCTGAGTCGGTCAGCGGTGCGTTACCTGATGTCCGTGTAGCGTGTAGAGCAGCCGGCCCTCCAGCAGGTCCAGGATCTTGAGTGTGGAGTCGCTGGAGGCCGTGATGAGGTAGTTTCCAGACGGATGGAAGGAGAGGCCGTTCACCGCCGCACTATGAACTGAAACATCACACACACCTGTATCATCTAAACACTACATTATCATGAACTACATACACTTGACATTAATTACATAAAACATATAAACCATAACTGAATCAATTGTAAAACTTGATTTTGATTCATCAAATGAATCAAAAAAAAAATTTCCCATTGAAACTAAACTCAGTTTAATGTATAGAATTACATGTTTTCAAGGTAAAAAGTTTATTTCGTGAATTATTAATAATCCATAAACATCATTACAGTTTTTAATCACACCACATGACATTTGACAACTTAACTAACCTTGCCTTGTCAAATTTGTCTTATTGACATGGCTTGTTTTTGTGTGTTGTAAAGATCTAAAGTTTTTTTAATATTAATAAGCAGAAGCAATTTTGCTAAAAAAAAATTAAGAAATACACACTGCCATTCAAAAGTTTTTGATCTGTAAGATTTTTACTGTTTTTAGAAGAAGTGCTCACCAAGGCTGCATTTATTTTATATTTATATTCATCAAAGAATCCTGAAAAATAAACTGTTTCCAACACTGATAATAATCATAAATGTTTGTTGAGCATCAAATCCTCATATGAGAATGATTTCTGAAGGATCATGTGACACTGAAGACTGGAGTAATGATGCTGAAAATTTACAGGAATAAATAACATTTTACATTTTAATAATATTTCACAATTTTAGTTTTTTTTTGTATTCTTAATAAAATAAATGCAGCCTTGGTGAGCAGAAGAGACTTCTAAAAACATTAAAAATCATACAGATTAAAACCTTTTGAACGGCAGTGTATAAATAATATGAATGAATTGAATTTAGGCATGCAACGATTATAGATTTTGTTGGTACGATTATAGTCTGAGAAATAATCACGGTTTCACGATTATCACAATTATGCATTCAATAATTTCACAACAATGTATAAAATCACATGAACACTTTAGATTTTACAGTGTTATTTTTTGCTACCTTTTGAACCAGAAATAACACAGTAACCAAATAATACAGCACAAAATAATGAAGACAAAAGTCCATCTCTCCCTTTGGAATTAAAGAAAGGTGACCTCTGCTCTGTAAACATCCATGTCAGTGTGAGGGGAATAAACTGAACTGTTACGGTCACTAACTGTCATCCATACGTATTCATAATCTTTTTAATAATTCATCTAATTTTACATGTGGCCTGAGAAAGTCATGTCTATTATCTATGATAAATTCAAACGTGCTTCCGCGCTTTGGCGGGCACTGAGCCAGAGACGACGCGCTCAGTGCTTTTCATATATCACTATTCAACCACATAATGTTTGAGGTTTCAGAGATTTAAATAAACATTTAAATTACTAGCCTATATAAAAAAGACATGTATAGTTTAAATTTATATTCCATACACTGATATCTATGGAAGCTGCAATAATAATGCTTTCAATTATATTTTGAATAATTGTTTTATTCATATCTGATACACATTGTGCATGAAACCAAAGTTTGTTCTTCTCCCATGTTCACTGGCCACTTACATGTATGTATTTCGGGGAAAATTGATGAATTTACGGGATGTAAACCGATCCTCTGAACTGCAAACTCATCGCGCATTATATCTACTAACATGATCATTATAAAGGTGTTTAAACGACAAAACACGTTCACATCCACATATTTGACAATCGGAATATATCATAATTCATGATATAGTTAACCAGTTTGTAAATATTTTGAAAAAAGAAAGGAAAAACTAAATAAACGCGGTACTTATCTGTATTAATTTGTGACTGCATGACGCGTCGGCATGGAAAAATACGTTTTAAAATAACGGTCGCTTTAAAAAAACCTCACGCTGTGGGCTCAGCTATAGACTGCCGACTTCAGACGTATCTTTGGTGGAAATAAAGCTTGGCTGTTTGGTCCCTCTGCCACGGTTAATCCAGTGTGTACAGTAGTATCCTCCGTGTCTCTGATAAGCACGGCACTTTAAGCTGGTGCACCGCTGGTGTAACTTTGTTTCCGTTTCGTTCCGTGCAAAAGAAACACTCGGTATAGCAGAGCCTTTACGGTTAATTAACCGTGATGTTTTTAAGCGTGGTTAATCGAGAAATCGGTTAATCGCTGCATCCCTAATTTAATTTTTAATGTACAGTAAAATAAATTGCTGATCCACACCATATTTCTTTTTTTGAGGGGGGGGAGATAATTTTTGCAAAGGTGTTTTCATTGGTTCAGTATGAGGAAGGACTGCAGCTCACTGTGAAAGCGCTCAGAAGTTTTACGGTGTATTTCCACTCAGACGCTCCGTGCTCTTTCTCTCTGAGCTGTTGATGTCTCACTACAGCTCTCGCTCTCGGAGGACAGACGGCCTTCGCGCTTCATGACGTCAGCCTCATGAATGGAGCCGAACATCAGCGGGCACCAGACGCCCCCTGCAGACTCATGCAGACACTGCAGCGGTTCATACTGGATAATCGGACTGTCAAGTGTCAGAAACAAACTTTATCTTCTGCATTACTTGATAGTGTTAAATTAACATTAATGTATTTTGTAAACGTACACACTGCGTGTTGCGTGTTGGCCTGCAGTGTTTGTGCTCCAGACATGAGACTTTTATACGCACATATTCATTTATTGTTTGAAATAGCAGCAAACGAGCCGTACACCGTCTCACATTGGCTGACGCTTTTCATATGGCCTCAAACTCTATTTACACAGTTAAATATTACATTTTTGGCCATTAAAAGGAGTTTGTCAGCATGAAACGGAAGTTTACTAACGTATTGTGACTTGGTCTAATAAGGCAAATTGGTAACACTTTACAATAAGGTTCATTTGTTAACATGAACTAACAGTGAACAACACTTCTACAGCACTTATTAATCTTAGGTGTTGTTAATCTCAACATTTACTAATACATTATTTAAATCCAAAGTTATATATGTTAATGCACTGCAAACTAACATGAACATTATTATTAACTAACATTAACAAAGGTTAATAAACACGGTACAATATATATTTATCATTGTTAGTTTATGTAATTTTTCGTCTCAAAACAAAGACGTGTCTTTTATTCTGTCAGTCGAGCGCTTCCGCTTCTTCCGCTCATGCGTGTGTGTGGTAACGCAGCACCGTGTCCTGGTTAAAATCGATTATTTCTCTGGATTTAAACATTCTTGGAAACATCTGGGATAATGTACACAAGTCAACAAAATATATAACAATGTGGCTTTTGGATATTTTAATCTAAAACTCTAAAGGCATTAACTAATGTTAACAAATGAGACTTTATTATAAAGTGTTACCGAAAGATGACGAAAAATATTATTGATGCATTTATACAGGAATAGATCTGAATGCACACATGATAGATGACGAGCGAGTCGAATCAGCGAGTGAACATCAGAATGATCCGTTTTATTCAGTGGAGAAGGTCATATGGTGTATTTAAACAGGCACTTCTAATAGTAAAACTACAAACTTTCCATAGTTTAAAAGACACATATTTAACAGCAACCACAAGGCCTCTGTGCAGCGGTTGATATCCGGGTGGCACAGAACTCATATGTTAATGACCGTTGTGTGGCGTCTGGCGTGACTCTTACCCTGATAGTGCTGCAGGAGTTTGTGCGTGCGAATGTCCCACACCTTCACCGTGTTGTCTGTGCCAGCGGCTGCCACGCAGGTGCCGCTCGGGTGGAAGTCCACGTAATTCACATATCTGGAAACAAGCAGAGATGCCCGAGTGAGCGTGAGTTCAGCTGTCTGTCCAGCGTGTGGCGCTGTCCTCACTCACTCACCCGCCGTGCTCACAGAACGAGTGGACGCACTCTCTGCTGTTCTTGTCCCACAGCTTCACTGTTTTATCATCGCTGGCAGAGACGATCAGCCGCCCGTCCGGTGAAAACCTGCAGGAGTTCAGACAGCTTTAATCATCACATCCAGGGTTTGAAATTAACACCTGCCAAATGCAGGTAAAAATCGACTGTGGCAATCAATCACTAGCCAATTTGCCGTGTTACTTCTTATGTTTACTCGCTTTGCTGGGGAAGTTTGCGTAAGCCAAATCTGCGCAGACTCAACTAGTGGGTCATCGTGATATATTAAATACAGCGTATTGCGCAAAATCTACGCATATCTGGCTTACTTGTTCATTTGCATTGAAGCAATAGCGAAGATTAAAAAGCATAATAATGTGGCGATACTTAAAAAACAGCAGTTCCTCACTGATACAGAGGACTCTGAAGATGAGAGCTCTGAGGACATTTGAGCATTTGGTTAACAGAAAATACCTTTTTTTCCAACATTCTACAACTTTAGCAGACTTTGGCTTATCCTGAGACCACAGGTTTGTTTCCGCGTGGTTTTATGTTCTTTCTACTGTATTGATCTGTCCACCTCAAATACATTTTTGGTAAAAAGGATGAGGGTGAAAGAGGAAGGGAGATGGCTGCATGACAGAATTTTGTTTGAATAAGAAATGTATAAAATCCAAATTTAATTTTATATATATATATATATATATATATATATATATATATATATGCCAAAAGTATTGGGACACCCCTCCAAATCACTGAGTTCAGGTGTTCAATCACTTCATGGCCACAGGTGTATAAATCAAGCACTAGGCATGCAGACGCTTCTACAAACATTTGTGAAAGAATGGGTCGCTCTCAGGAGCTCAGTGAACTCAAGCGTGGTACCGTGATAGGTTGCCACCTGTGCAATAAGTCCATTCCTGACATTTCCTCACTACTAAATATTCCACGCTCACCTGTTAGTGGGATTATAACAAAGTGGAAGCAATTGGGAACAACAGCAACTCAGCCACGAAGTGGTAGGCCACGTAAAATCACAGAGTGGGGTCAGCGCATGCTGAGGGTCACAGTGCACAGAAGTAACCAACTTTCTGCAGAGTCAATAGCTCCAGACCTCCAAACTTCTGTGGCCTTCAGATGAGCTCAAGAACAGTGTGTAGAGAGCTTCATGGAATGGGTTTCCATGATCGAGCAGCTCATCCAAGCCTTACATCACCAAGAGCAATGCAAAGCGTGGGATGCAGTGGGGTAAAGCATGCCACCACTGGACTCTAGAGCAGTGGAGACCAATCACGTCTGCCAATCCCATGGACGAGTCTAGGTTTGGCGGTTGCCAGGAGAACAGGACTTGCCTGACTGCATTGTGCCAAGTGTAAAGTTTGGTGGAGGGGCGATTATGGGGTGGGGTTGTTTTTCAGGGGTTGGGCTTGGCCTCTTAGTTCCAGTGAAAGGAATTCTTAATGCTTCACCAAGACATTTTGGACAATTTCATGCTCCCGACTTTGTGGGAACAATTTGGGGATGGCCCCTTCCTGTCCCAACATGACTGCGCACCAGTGCACAAAGCGTCGGTCCATAAAGACATGGATGAGTGAGTTTGGTGTGGAGGAACTTGACTGGCCTGCACAGAGTCCTGACCTCATCCCGATAGAACACCTTTGGGATGAATTAGAGCGGAGACTGCGAGCCAGGCCTTCTCGTCCAACATCAGTGCCTGACCTCACAAAGGCGCTTCTAGAAGAATGGTCAAAAATTCCCATAAACACACTCCCAAACCTTGTGGAAAGCCTTCCCAGAAGAGCTGAAGCTGTTATAGCTGCAAAGGGTGGGCCAACTCCATATTAAACCCTACGGATTAAGAATGGGATGGCATTAAAGTTCATGTGCATGTAAAGGCAGGCGTCCAAAAACTTTTGGCAATAAAGTGTATATATATATATATATATATATATATATATATAAGCTGTGACGTAGTTAATCTGGTTTATTAAATTTTTTTGGCTAGTAGAAGTTCTGAATGGCCGGTGAGAGAAAAAGTTAATTTCGAACCCTGGTCACATCATTAACTCCTCAGGCTCATCGTGTTATTCTCGTCTCGTTTCTTCCCGTCCTCACAGAGCTGTTGAACCACTGACCCACAATATTCATGTCTGATGTCATTTTAAATTACACTTCATCTGCCTGAACAGAAATTTTCAATGAACAATAACAGCATTTATTATTCTTACTTCCTGTTCATTTCAACACATTTTGAAAAGCTGTATCGGTTCACATTAGTTAATGCAGTGAGAACTAACATGAGTTAACAATGAACAACTGTTTTATTACTAACTAGGTAAACAAAACAAAAAAATTGATTTCCCGATTTTAATCGATTCTCATTTTTACGAATCGATTAGTCCTGTCTTCAGTTGATGAATGAACGGAACATTGTAGAGCTCCGCCCATCCAATAAATCACAACAATCTTTGTGCTTTGTTACTTTTGATATAAAACAATGTCTCAGATTTCAAATTACATCCATTTTATTATGAAATCAAAAAGAAAATCCCGTTTTGGAGCTGTTTAATGTGGCGTGACAGATCGCTGTAGATCAAGAGAAGCGGCAGCGTAAAACAATGTGTCACGTAATCTCACATTTAAAAATATTTAGTCACCATAAACTCATTAGGAGCAGGAGCATTTTGATAAATATATGCACCATTTTATATATTCATTATAATGTTCAATGTTCTTCAATATTAATGCATGTTTGAATAAATCAGTTTTTATGATAGCCACCATTTAAATGTTTGTATTTCACAAAACTAATTGGAGTAGAAATATGTAAAGTTAGTATTATAACTTTATTATTATAAAAACATCCTTGAGTGTAATTTAAGTGTTAGTGAGATTGTGAAGCGGCGTTCGGTACCTGGCGCAGCGCACCCAGTTGATGTGCTGGTTGAGGGAGAAGAGGAACTTCTGCCGATGGACGGTCCAGACTTTGATGCTCTTGTCATCGGACGCGGTGACGAGGGTCTGTCCGTCGCTGGAGAAGCTGACGCTGCGCACCGTTCCCGTATGAGCTCTGAACACTGTGGACTCGCCCTTCCTGAGAACATCACATCACGACATACGCTTAGAGTCTGAAAAACAGCTTTCATCGCTTTCTTAATGTCATGTCTATTAGCTTTTGACTCATATATCAAAACCGAAATTAATACTTTTATTCGTCAAGGACGCATTAAACTGACAGTAAAGACATTTATAATGTTGCAAAAGATTATATTTCTGATAAACGCTGTTCTTCTGAACTTTCTATTCATCAAAAAATCAGCACTGATAATAATCATAAATGTTTGTTGATCATCAAATCCTCATATTGAATGATTTGTGAAGGATCATGTGACACTGAAGACTGGAGTAATGATGATAAATTCAGCTTTGATCACAGGAATAAATTACACTTTACTATATATTCACACAGAGAACAGCTGATTTACACTGGAGTCATATTTCACTGTTTTACTGTATTTATGAACAAATAAACACAGCCTTGGTAAGAAAACATTAAGAATCTATAGTGTACACCAAACAGAAATATTTCGGATTGTCTAAGGAACTAATGAAATGAGCTCCCGTTACTAATTGTGAAAAACGTTGTGTTTTTGAATAAGCAGTTTAGAGATCGGCAGTGTTTATGGAGGCGGATCTCAGAGTAAAGACAGTGATGATGACACACGCTCAGGCTCTCAGACAACATGATTATCAGTTATTTCTGTACCAACACCCACATCCAGCATCTCTCCGATTGAGAGAAGAGGCTCATGGGAGCATTAGTCACTGGCAGAACAGAAGGCTTGAAGAGCATACGAGGCTCATGAGGATGATCCGTATCATCTAGAAACATTACAGGGACTCGTGTGGAAATGCCATGAAACTAGAAACGGAAACTAAACATGTTTAATGCGCATGTTTGAGCCACACGGGCAGAACACGCACACACACAAAGCCGAATCAGTGCAGTCCTGCAGGATTCACAGAAACTACTGAAGCCCCTGAACCACTGCATTCATGGCTTCTGCTGCCACCTCCTGTCACTGCCGTTCATGGCTGAGGAAACACTCAGGGCCCTATTTCACTGATCTGAGCTCATGTTCTGAAGCTCACGGCGCAGGAGCTCTTAGGGCGTGTCCGAATCCACTTTTGCTAGTTTAACGACGGGAAAAACGGTCGGCGCGCCCGGCACATGATCCAAAAGGGTTGTGCCTCGTCTCTTAAAGAGTCATGGGTGTGTTTTGGGCGTAACGTGCAATAAACCAATCAGAGTCTCATCTCCCTTTCCCTTTAAAAGCCAGTTGTGCTCGCACCATGAGCGGATTCACTATTTACATGAGGAGAGACTGAACGCTTCTCCAGAGAGGAATCCTTTTATTCTAATATTTAAACGTGTGTGTGTGTGCTGTGCGTCTGTGTGTAATAATCAGAGTGTATTTGTGTGTGTGTGTGTGTGCGCTGCGCGTCTCTGTCTGTAATAATCAGAGTGTGTTTGTGTGTGTGTGTGTGCTGCGCATCTCTGTGTGTAATAATCAGAGTGTGTTTGTGTGTGTGCTGCACATCTCTGTGTGTAATAATCAGAGTGTGTTTGTGTGTGTGTGTGTGCTGCGCATCTCTGTGTGTAATAATCAGAGTGTGTTTGAGTGTGTGCTGCGCATCTCTGTGTGTAATAATCAGAGTGTGTTTGTGTGTGTGCTGCACATCTCTGTGTGTAATAATCAGAGTGTGTTTGTGTGTGTGTGTGTGCTGCGCATCTCTGTGTGTAATAATCAGAGTGTGTTTGTGTGTGTGCTGCGCGTCTCTGTGTGTAATAATCAGAGTGTGTTTGAGTGTGTGCTGCGCATCTCTGTGTGTAATAATCAGAGTGTGTTTGTGTGTGTGTGTGCTGCGCGTCTCTGTGTGTAATAATCAGAGTGTGTTTGTGTGTTTGTGTGTGCTGCGCGTCTCTGTGTGTAATAATCAGAGTGTGTTTGTGTGTGTGCTGCGCGTCTCTGTGTGTAATAATCAGAGTGTGTTTGAGTGTGTGCTGCGCATCTCTGTGTGTAATAATCAGAGTGTGTTTGTGTGTGTGTGTGTGCTGCGCGTCTCTGTGTGTAATAATCAGAGTGTGTTTGTGTGTTTGTGTGTGCTGCGCGTCTCTGTGTGTAATAATCAGAGTGTGTTTGAGTGTGTGCTGCGCATCTCTGTGTGTAATAATCAGAGTGTGTTTGAGTGTGTGCTGCGCGTCTCTGTGTGTAATAATCAGAGTGTGTTTGAGTGTGTGTGTGTGCTGCGCGTCTCTGTGTGTAATAATCAGAGTGTGTTTGTGTGTTTGTGTGTGCTGCGCGTCTCTGTGTGTAATAATCAGAGTGTGTTTGTGTGTGTGCTGCGCATCTCTGTGTGTAATAATCAGAGTGTGTTTGAGTGTGTGCTGCGCATCTCTGTGTGTAATAATCAGAGTGTGTTTGTGTGTGTGTGTGTGCTGCGCGTCTCTGTGTGTAATAATCAGAGTGTGTTTGTGTGTTTGTGTGTGCTGCGCGTCTCTGTGTGTAATAATCAGAGTGTGTTTGTGTGTGTGCTGCGCATCTCTGTGTGTAATAATCAGAGTGTGTTTGTGTGTGTGTGTGTGCTGCGCGTCTCTGTGTGTAATAATCAGAGTGTGTTTGTGTGTGTGTGTGCTGCGCATCTCTGCTGTCCCTGTGTGTGTAATAATCAGAGTGTGTGTGTGTTGTGCACCGTCTATAGGCTCATATTACTAACACACCCTTTAAATAACACAAAAATACTGCGCTATTGACTTTAGAGCAGTTGTGTGTTGGTCAGTGGCGCAGTCGTTTTCAGTTCCTCACAATAGCAACAGAGTGCGTTAACATATTGGATCATGGGTAGGATGTGATAAATGTAATTGAGACATTCAGTGTCAAATCAGCCAAATTTTTTTAACTTCCTTCCTTAAGGAAATATCAAAATATTAAATGCCATGGATGAATATTTACTGAGTAACACTACATTTGGTTTCAACAGTCTGCACATATCTTATATTGAGATGCCCATATCTCTGGGACTGAACCATATCGGGCCTTAACAATGAAGAAAAGTTTGTTAGGAACCATAATCTCAAAGGATATTGAAATATCGGTAACGCTTAACAAAAAGGTCTCAATTGTTAACATTAGTTTTAACTAACATGAACTAACCATGAGTGGTACATTTGTTACTGTATTTGTTATTTTTTTGTTAGTTAATAAAAATCCAGCTGTTCATTGTTTGTTCATGTTACTTCACGGTGAATTAAATAATGTTAACAAATACAACATTTGATTTTAATAATGTATTAGTAAATGTTGAAATTAACATTAACAAAGATTAATAAATGCTGTTGTTCACATGTTAACTAATGAACCTTATTGTAAAGTGTTAGCGAAATATCTTCTTAAGTTACAGGTATCAAACACACACAGTGCTTTCCCCAACAGAGACGGCTGAACAGGTTTAACGGATCTCTGTGTAAGAATAACATAGCGATGTCATTTGGCTCCAAATCTCAGGGGAAGTTGTCATTTTGACCCCCTGGATTACCCAGTAAAATATTTATCCCTAGCACTTAATATTTTGGCTTTCTTCATCATTTATGTATTTATTTGACTAGAAAAAGAAAAACATCTTAGCTGGGGATCTGTGGTTGAGTTTAGGGATGCACCGATACCATTTTTTCAGAACCGATCCGATCCGGTACCAGTGCAGTTTTGCTTAAAAATTCTGCACCTCTGATAATCACTCTTTTGTGTGAACACAATCTACTAAATACAGTCAACTTAGATAATCACAATCTATGACAAAAATACTATTATACCCCTTTTCCACCAAGGCAGTGCTGGTGCTGGTTTGGAGCCAGAGCCTAGTTTCAAATCGGTTCTTTGTCTTTCCACACCCAAAGCACCAGCTCCGAACCAGGAAAAGTGGTTCTTAAGTAGCACCAAATCATTGCTGGTCTAGAAGCAAGAACCGCTTGCGTCAGCGGCTGAGGGCGGGGTTACCGTGACCAACAATACAAACACAAACTTGTGACCGCCATTTTTGAATTAGCAGCTAATCGAGCTAATAGCTGCTCGATTGTAATCTCCGTCTATACAAATTACGGCGAGCATGAATGCATTGGATTCGCTGTTTTGATGCCGATGTAGGATCGTAAAGCCATCAATAGTAACGCAACTTTCGCCATTGTTGATGGAAGGCTTGTTCGAGATGCATTGGTGCTGCGCAGATCGATCGCCACATGACATCAAAGTACAACGAGAGCATCAACTCATACGCTCATGAATCGCTCATACGGTATTTTAATATCATACGCTGATCGGTCTGTCAGATGCATCTCGAACAAGCCTGGTGTGTTTGTGTTTCCCGCTGGCTCGCTAGCGTTGCTGAGAAAGACGAGACGTATACAGTGACGTAAGACCTGGCTCTGTGGTGGCTCTCTAGCCTGTGGAAAGGCAAACCGGCTCCGAACTGGCACTAGCACTGGCTCTGAACTAGCACCCGGTTCATTCTGGTGGAAAAGGGGTATTAGTGGGTAATTCAGCAGCAAAAGTTATCACGAGTGCACAATAATTGTATAAAATCTAAACATTTAGTGGAAAAAAATTGAACAGCCAATCACATGATCAACTGAGATTCATTTCTCTCTTCTGCAGAATATTACATGATTGAAAAATTAAACAAATTTACACAGTAAGAAGAGCTATGAAAGAGGACAAAATCTTACTACATCAGTGCAAGTAAAAGTTATGAAGTTAGTTTACAGAGAATTGAACATTTAAGCTCACATGTAGTCATTTTTATAGCTTTATTTATGGATTTTAAAGCTTATTTGTATGCCCTTTATATAGGCGGCTATTATATTAATTTGAACTAAGTGCCTATTAATGATTGATTAACTAAAATGATACATGTGTAATTGATTAAGGCTATAATAATTACATAAATGATATCTAAATCATTCAAAATTATTATTATTATAAATAAGCATTGTTAAAAGCCAGACGCTTTAGTCTTTAAAAAACACTTGCTATGTAGTGACCTTTAATGTGGAGTAGAAAAAGTGGCTTTATTGCATCAGAGGTGTGCTCACAGCTGATTGGTCCAATTTCAGTTTGAGATCTCTTATCCAGAACATAACCTGCCTCGGAGCAGGTTAGCCGTGGACACTGCTAAAAGCCAAACCGCTTTAATGGTGCCTAAAACCCAGGATTGGCACAAACTAAGCTTAAACATATCTGGCTAGCCAGCTAAACCGGCTTCATGGTATAGGCCCCCGGTAGAAAGTAACACGCAATAAAGAAACCGCAATAAACTCCAGCCAGATTAAGTCATTTTAAGCGAAACCATAGAGCGTTATCTACAGATCAAGCATAATAACAGGAACATTGAATCATCTTTGAGCGTTTCATCGTGTTGACTGTCATAACCGACACGCAGTTTAAAGGAACACGCCGACTTTTGGGGACTTTAGCTAATTCACCGTATCCCCCAGAGTTAGATAAGTCCATACACACCATTCTCATCTCCGTGCGTGCCATAACTCTGTCTGACGCACCCACCGCTAGCCTAGCTTAGCACAAAGACTGGAGGTAAACGGCTCCAGCTAGCCTACTGCTCAATAAGTGACAAAATAACGCCAACATTTTCCTATTTACATGTTGTGATGTGTATAGTTACATCGTGTACTAAGACCGACGGAAAATGAAAAGTTGCAATTTTCTAGACTGATATGGCTAGGGACTATACTCTCATTCCTGCGTAATAATCCAGGAGCTTTGCTGCCGTACCATGGGTGCAGCGGCGCAATGATATTACACAGCGCCTGAAAACAGGCTAACTTACGTCAACATAACCAACGTGACAACCTTTTGCACAGAGAGCGTGCTGGGGACTATTTTCAGGCGCTGCGTAATATCATTATCTGACTTATCTAACTCTGGGGAATACAGTGAATAAGCTAAAGTCCCAAAAAGTCAGCGTGTTCCTTTAAAGCTGAATGGAGAATGACTGACAGACGCAGGAGGGAAGCGGAGAGGCGGTGTTAACATTAAGTGACATCTGACGCACAGAAGCCAATGGCACGTCACTATGCGTATTGGCACATCCGGTCTTCATTGGCATGTGGCGATATTACTGACTTTAATGTGTTTAATTGACATTTATTTATGATTTAAATATTAATCTGTATCTCACATTAAACTCTGGGATGGCTTCAGAACACTTAATAGAGTGCACGTTGATGATGCTTTATGGTGTTTTTGTGGGGCACTGGGGCTTAACAACAACACAGAATATTATACGCACAGTATCAGATTTGGATCGACCCGATCCGGCAAATAATGACGGATCGGCGCATCCCTAGTTGAGTTGACCCAGTTTGCTTTTGGATCATTTTTAATAATTACTCATGTAATGTAGTTTGGGTTGAATGCGGATGGCTTTATGTAGTTTCAGAACAGCGACCGGGACTCACACGCTGGGCACCCAGAGCCGCACCGTCTTGTCTCGGGACGCAGAGGCCAGCAGATGACCGGAGGGCGAGAACTGGACGCACGTCACCGCATCCTTGTGTCCCGCAAACCTGTAGGCCCTCATCTGAGGCTTCATGTTCCAGACCATCACACACGCGTCCATGGAGCCCGAGGCTGAAAGACACAGAGCAGTTAGAGTCAGGGAAGTGAAGTCACGCTGCTCTTTTCTCCTCTATTGACCCTTTTCACGGACTGTGACGACGCGTTTTAATGGTCATCAATATCGTAAATCCTTCAAATTTGTATTACTTTTTTTTTAATGTATGTACATCTATAACACTAATACTTTGTATTATATTACTTCTGCATCAAATTGCAAAAAACAAGTTAGCGCTGCTGTGAGGGTGTTTCTAATACAGCGTCTATGGGAGTGATGGTAAAAATAACATCTTTCTCTCTTTTCACTGCCGTTATCAATCTCACTCTATTTTTCCCTATTTTTGAAAGTTGTGAAATCACTATTGTGGAGTTTTTCTTTTGCTATTTGAGCAAATGGGCACACAAAAATATATTTAATGTATTCTCTCATTCACAGCTATAAAAGTTAAACCAACTATGACGACTTCCGCTCGAAACCCGGAAATGTGAAAAGGGTCTATTGTGCCGTATATCGAGTGAATCGCTTCAGGGACAAGAACAAATGTAGGGCGGGGCTTGATTGTGTCTGTGGGGAATTGATTGGATGGTTGTGGTTTGCTATTGGTGGATCTCATATGAGTGACAGGTTGCCCCGCCCTCGTCATCAGAGAAAAGAAGAAGTTATTCTGATTCAAGATTATTAAAACTATAATGATGTGCACATTTATAATAAACATTGTAATATTCCATAAAACAACAAGAACTGTCCTGTTTGATTTCATGCTGACTTTAACTCCTGCAATTAAAATATTTAAGAAAGCATCAGCATTTAATCCAGATATGTCATTTCTTTAAATTAAAGGTGCAGTGTGTAAGTTTTACCAGCATCTAGTGGTGAGGTTGTGAATTGCATCTGCCCACCGCTCACCCCTCCCTTTCAGAGCACATAGAGAAGCTACGGTGGCTGACACAGGACAAAGATGTGGTCGTCTGAGACAGCAGAGAATGACTAGCACTCTGTAGAGCAATTTGTCCCTTTAGGGCTACTGTAGAAACATGGCGGCGCAAAATGGTGACTTCACTGTAAGGGACCCACGGTGTGTGTAGATAGAAACGGCTCATTCTAAGGTAATAAAAACTAGTGGTGTGCACGAATAGTCGAATATTCGATCTGTAATTAATATTCGAAAAATAAAAATACTATTTGAATTTTACTATGTTGCTTTGCTGGCCGTAAATGCAGTGAATCCACGATAAATCCCACTAAAACTCGCAGTTATAACTCGAGCGAGACAACTTATGATAGCAAAATGATCTTGAGACAAATGCTTCCTTTAAGTTTCGTCAAGGGTTTAAAAATAGAAAACATAAAGTTAGAAACTTCTCTTAACACTGTTATACGACTCTGCAATGCCTGTCAGTGGGGCGCGTTTTCTCACACGAGAATATCATCCGCATGATATTAATGTTTTCTCAACATGAAAATGTGAAACAATATAAACACAATAACCATATACTGACTCGAGTGCATGTGCGTTCTGCACGATAACTGGCGCGCTCTGCTTTATTAGTGCTTTTTCCGCTCGCGCTGCTCGAGCTTATAATGCTTTCGTTCTTTAGGCCTATATTTTTTGTTTACACATATTGTTTAATGTTTTGAACTGAAAGAGAACCTTAAGATATGACGTAAGCTTGTTGTGTATATTTGCCTAATCCTCAGTTTGTTCAGAAATGGTGACACAAACTTGGTGAATAAAAAAATAACATCTTTCTCATTTTTCTCAGAATAACGTAATTTAAATAAACGAATATTCGAATATTTGTTTTATATGAGCCCAAATATTCAAATACAATATTTTGGAAAAATGCCCGTCCCTAATAAAAACATAACAGTTCATTATGTAAGGTCTTTATACACCAATGAAAACATAATAATGTACATTATATTGCATTTCTGTCAATAGATCCTCATAAATACTACACACTGCACCTTTATTATACCTGTCTCACTGGTGTTACTGTCTGTGACTTTCATTACCTTATTCTTATGCTGTGGGATGGTTTCGTAAACTGTGTAGCGACTCTTTTACTGTATTGTGTATTATTACTGTGCCAGAGACACACAGCTGTGTGAAGCGCGTTCACGTACCGATCTGCTTCGTGTTCGCGCTGAAGTGCAGGCTCGTGACGTCATCCCTGTGACCCTTAAAGTGCCTCTCGAGCGTCGGATCTTCCTGAAACACACACACACACACACACTCATATAAACACACTGAGATATGATTCATACTTCTCCAGTGATTGTGTTTAAATAAGCACTCACCAGCACAGAGCTCATCTCTCAAACAATCACCGTCCTTTAGTTCGTTTACTCCTGTCAGCAGAAAAGACGCTAAACGATTTTATCGCATTTATTCGAGATGAACATGTAATGAGCAGGTCTCGTTCTGAAGACACACGGCAGCTTTACTGCTCAGTTTCACACCGAAGCTCAGCGGTTGCTAAGGACTGTCGGTTGGTTGCTAACAGCTTTCATTTTACCCGCCGCTGTTGGCGCGTGCGCATCCGTCACTCATCTTCTTCTTCCTCTGATGTGATTGGCGGTTGGCATCCGGCTTGAATCTGCATGATCGCCACCTACCGGACTGAAAGAATCTCGGCATATTATATACACTCACCTAAAGGATTATTAGGAACACCATACTAATACTGTGTTTGACCCCCTTTCGCCTTCAGAACTGCCTTAATTCTACGTGGCATTGATTCAACAAGGTGCTGAAAGCATTCTTTAGAAATGTTGGCCCATATTGATAGGATAGCATCTTGCAGTTGATGGAGATTTGTGGGATGCACATCCAGGGCACGAAGCTCCCGTTCCACCACATCCCAAAGATGCTCTATTGGGTTGAGATCTGGTGACTGTGGGGGCCATTTTAGTACAGTGAACTCATTGTCATGTTTTTGTCACAGCTTTGTGACATGGTGCATTATCCTGCTGGAAGTAACCATCAGAGGATGGGTACATGGTGGTCATAAAGGGATGGACATGGTCAGAAACAATACTCAGGTAGGCCGTGGCATTTAAACGATGCCCAATTGGCACTAAGGGGCCTAAAGTGTGCCAAGAAAACATCCCCCACACCATTACACCACCACCACCAGGCTGCACAGTGGTAACAAGGCATGATGGATCCATGTTCTCATTCTGTTTACGCCAAATTCTGACTCTACCATCTGAATGTCTCAACAGAAATCCAGACTCATCAGACCAGGCAACATTTTTCCAGTCTTCAACTGTCCAATTTTGGTGAGCTCGTGCAAATTGTAGCGGAGATGAGTGGTACCCGGTGGGGTCTTCTGCTGTTGTAGCCCATCCGCCTCAAGGCTGTGCGTGTTGTGGCTTCACAAATGCTTTGCTGCATACCTCGGTTGTAACGAGTGGTTATTTCAGTCAAAGTTGCTCTTCTATCAGCTTGAATCAGTCGGCCCATTCTCCTCTGACCTCTAGCATCAACAAGGCATTTTCGCCCACAGGACTGCCGCATACTGGATGTTTTTCCCTTTTCACACCATTCTTTGTAAACTCTAGAAATGGTTGTGCGTGAAAATCCCAGTAACTGAGCAGATTGTGAAATACTCAGACCGGCCCGTCTGGCACCAACAACCATGCCACGCTCAAAATTGCTTAAATCACCTTTCTTTCCCATTCTGACATTCAGTTTGGAGTTCAGGAGATTGTCTTGACCAGGACCACACCCCTAAATGCATTGAAGCAACTGCCATGTGATTGGTTGATTAGATAATTGCATTAATGAGAAATTGAACAGGTGTTCCTAATAATCCTTTAGGTGAGTGTACATATCTATCTGCATAATTTTTTCCATTATTAATACAATCTTTCAACATTTGTCTCTTTATAATGGTTTCCCCCTCTGCGTTACTTAATGGAATATTTATTTTTACTGTCTGTAGTTGGAGTGATAGCTTATAAATTGGCTTGAATAAGCTAATTTACTGATCTACTACTTAGATAGACTCATTTAGGCTTCCACTCTATCTAATATTTCTAATCTATCTATCAACAAACTTTCTTTTCTAGTTTATTATGTAGTCTGTATTAAATGATGAGTTCCAATACAAATATGTTGTCTGCGTGATGCAATTATTAACTTGTTTTCATGTAATCCGTTTAATGCTATTAAATCTACTGATCATTGATCTGTGGATCTTTTCTGAATCTCCATTTTATTCCAGCATTAGTTTGACTCTCCGCTTGTCATTGGAGATGCTCCTCATTCAGTTTCTTCTTCTTCAGGAGACTCCTGCTACTTATATTTGTACATCCATAATCGTAACTCAAGCACGCGCACGCAACGTCACGCGTCTTAACGGGGACGCGCTCGCACTGGCAGAGAATCCGAACTGCAAGTCATGATGAGTGAACAGAGAGTGAGTTCTGATCATCAACACTGGGGGGCAGTGAAGCTCTGCGCTCATTCGGACATCACATTTACTCTATTTAACCCATTAAAATGAAGTTTGTTGGTGTAAACCAGTGTGTTTAGGTTGATTCAGCCATACTAAATAAAACCAGTCGATTTAGATGTTATATTTTTTAGGTTAACATTTGTTTCAGTGTATATTTCAAAATAAATAAATAAATACAAATGAATTATATCCCAAGTTCTATAACGTAATTAATAATAATTTGATTATTTATTTATTTAATAGTTTTATATTACTGTCATTGTTTTATCATCCTGTATGTCATGACCTCTGACCTCACCGAGCCGGTTCTGCTGACCTATGAATAACGCTGTATGTTTCTGTACTCTCTTTGTTTGTTATGAGCACAATATATGTGTTGAGCTGTATTTGTGTTTTGTGTAACATCAGTAAACGTAACTATAACTGTGACATAAGACTCTAAAAACGGCCGTTTATTGTACTGACTGTCACAGTGTGGGCTTTTTCATTTCTTAATATTTGCTCAGCATGGCTGTTAGCGTCTTTATCGCTAAAGAATGTTTTTTGTATTCTTAGCTCGTTGCGTACATCATTAAAGTGAAGTCGCGCTGGTCTTTTCTCTTCTATTGTGCCGTATATCGAGTGAATCGCTTCAGGAACAAGAACAAATGTAGGGCGGGGCTTGATTGTGTCTGTGGGGAATTGATTGGATGGTTGTGGTTTGCTATTGGTGGATCTCATGTGAGTGACAGGTGGCCCCGCCCTCGTCATCAGAGAAGAGAAGATATTCTGATTCAAGATTATTAAAACTATAATGATGTGCACCCATAAATCACTGCAATATTCCATTAAAAGAAAACAAGAAACGTCCTTTTTGATTTCATGGTGATTTTAATCAGGAGTGACGATGTTTTTCCTGAGAGTCTGTAGATTCATCCACACAGCTTTTCCTCCACATGTGTGTCAACATTTCTCAAAGTCAAGAGTAAAGTCTTATATTTTGTAAAACAAACAGGAAATGAAATCCCGACGATCCCCTAGAACTGGAGCTGCGTGTTTCCTCGTTGACAGAATAATTCCTCCTTATCAAAGAAGGAAATCCATGTGTGATTACCCGAACTGTTTTTCTGTTTATTTGTCAGTGTTAATAAATGACTGACAGTTTAATTGTTACTGCATTAATGAGCAGGAAGTTCCTGATTGTGACTGCCAGCGAGAGCTGACACTGGCCTTGGACTCTCGGAGGAAACGGGTTAATATTACACCTGTCTAACTCTTTACCTGCTTGGCATTTCATGTTGTTTAGTTGATCAATATCTCATAAGGGAAAAGGTTAGACTGCTTTCATGGCCTCAGAAGTGTGTTAAATGTCAAAGTAACACTCACAAATCTCAGAAACCTACTTTTCTTCCCTTGGACAGAATGAACATGCGATCCAGCAGATAAACACACAGTTTTTGCTATAGAAGATCCATTTCTGGCTCCCCAAAGAACCTTTCAGTCCTCAGTTCTGTAAAGAGCCATCTCTACTCAGTGTGAAGAACATTTGATCATCTGAAGAACACATTTACAGCATGTGAAGCACAGTTCTCTCTCGGGTTACAGATGCGCTCTTATCTCTGCCATTGTTTCACATCTTATCCTGCGTGACTGCCAAAATATCCCACAATCCCTCTGGTCCAGAATGAGTAAATGAGCCAGACATCAGTGGTTCACTCAGTGACACTTACCTAAACAAACATCACTGTTAATCACACATGTTTTAAGACAGCATCAAAATATTGTTGTTTTATAGAATGCTGCAGTAATAATCTTGAATCAGAATATCTTCTCTTCTCTGATGACGAGGGCGGGGCCACCTGTCACTCACATGAGATCCACCAATAGCAAACCACAACCATCCAATCAATTCCCCACAGGCACAATCAAGCCCCGCCCTACATTTGTTCTTGTTCCTGAAGCGATTCACTCGATATAAACCTCTTTCTTGAGTAGAATAAACCAGTGAGTGGGAATGAGTTCCTGCTGAAGGTTAATCACATTATGAAACATTAATCCTACCAATAATTCATTAAATGTACCAGTCAAGCTTTAATGAATGTCTCTGATTATGACGATACAGTCACGCTTCATGAGAACAGGGCCTGTTGCTCTTAAACTTCACAGTTATATAAGCGTGTCAGAATGAGTTCAGGCTCGCTCCGTCTCTGAACACTGCCTTCTTTTGTTCGCTGCTTAAAGAAAGGAAAAGGGTTTCCTATGTTCGCGTGACAAAGTCTTTGAGTGAGGAGATCAGTGCCGCCCACCCCGACATCTGAGAGCCGAGCTCGATCCCGCTTCACCTTCACCGGCCGTGTGCCAACTCACATTCTTCCCTCCCTATAGGCTATAGTGCGCGAAAAACAGTACGTGACATAAGAAGTGTGTCTGAATTCACGAGCAGACGGAAAGTCCCGGATGACCTGCTCAGATCTGATTGGCTGAATGTGGTGTTCGTGTGAAGCTCTGAGGAACAGCTGTGTTGTTTTTGTGATGTTGTCATGTTCTCCAGAGCTTTCCATGTCCGTGTTGCGGGTGTGAACGTAAATGAGGTTGAGCAGAGACTCTACATTTTATTTATTTATTTATTTTATTGTGAATAGACTTGTAGGGGTACAATACATGCAGTACACGGAATACATACAGGTTAAACAATATACATGCGGAAGCACATACATAAGAAACACACATACAGCGATACCATACATGCTGGACACAAAGACAGGACAAACAAACAAATACACTTAACTCTGATCTCACTTTATTTAACATGTCACTAAACATCTATCAGCACATTTGATTATATGCATTATTTCATGTTTCAAGTTCACCTGTCCAGCAACTTTAAAAGGGGGATCCATATTTTTTCAAAAGCAGTCATTTTGTTTCTAAGCGTCATTGTGTCTATTAATAGGTTGAACCATTGGGTTATAGATATTTCTGTTGCATCTATAATAGTAGTACTTTCTTTGCTAATATAGATGAGGTAAAGATAATGTTTTTGTTTCTTTTGAAGCGTTAATGGGAGAAGGATCTCCTAACAGAAATACTGAAGGGGATTTGGAGAGATTAAAGTCTATGTAAAGTTTATGTATGACCAAAATTTCTTTATGTATGTACACTTCCAGAAGGCGTGGATATGATCATCTAAACTGTTTTGACAGTGTGTACATGTATTGGTATTGACATGGCCCATAAGAAACAATTTACCTTTGGTGAATATACACAATATAGTAACTGTGGTCTGGAATTTCTGGATGTGACAAAAATATCCTAAAACGTCAAGGTCCGTATATTCAGAATGAAGATCATTATTCTGTTTATTTGTCGGTAGAGAAATTATGGGATAGTTGGAGGCTAGGATATTATATATTCGTGATAATGATTTGATAAAAGATAACGATTTTAATGATTTAGATTCACAAAGGTATTGATATTAAGTTTACTTTTTATAGATTCCTTTAATTGTATATATTGGTTTCCGGAATATTATTTCTTTTGTACCTGTTCAAAAGTCATAAATGAATCATTTTCAAAAATATCTCCTAAACTTAATATTCCTTACTCTTTCATTTTCAGAAAGAGAAAAGATTTCTTATTGATGGTAAACATGTTGTAGTTCTGGTGTGAAACTGATGGTGAGGAGGTGAGGTGAAGAAGACTGTTAGCTTTCCACCACGCTATAATGCTGTACTCATAGTGAGGTGTTTAAAACAATTATGTTTCTTAATGTTGTTGTCAATAAAAGGAATATTTTTTTAATTAATGACTCTGGAATTTCTCTCACTGGAACGGACTCGGGAATGATAATGTTCTATATCTTTCTATATCTTTCCATGCAGAAATTAAATCACTAGACCAATATTTAATGTACTGTAACTGTATTGCTAGGAAATAGTAGAAGAAATGTGGTGCATTTAACCCTCCAAGAGTTTTGGGTTTGTGTAAGGTTGTGAGTTTGATTCTTGGTTTCCGTCCTTTCCAGTAGAATGTATTAACAATTATATTAAGAGAGGAAAACCAGCTAGATGGGGGGAACACAGGTCATAGATAAAAGGTCATTAATTTTTTGGTAAGATATTCATTTTAACAGAAGATATTCTGCCCATCAAAGAGATGGAGAGATTGTCCCATCTGTCTAGTTCGTCCCTTATTGTTTTGTGTAAAGGAGTAAAATTAAGTTTGAAAAGATGGTCAACGTTCAAAGTTATATAAATCCCGAGATATTTAAGGGAGTGAACAGTTTTTTAAAGGGAACTTGACAGGTCCTAGAGTCCCATTTATGGGATGAAGGAAGAATTTCTGATTTTGACCAATATATGGAGTAACCTGATACCCTACTATATGCATGTATTATATTGTGAATAGTGAGCTGGATGGATCTGAAATGAAAAGTAAAATATCATCTGCTTCAAGACTTATTTTATGGTGAAATGATTTGGTCTGTAGTCCTGTTATTATGTATTATGTTTTGCAGAGACTCTGAACCCTTACCAGAACTAGTCACGCTAAATATCAGGGGTCTTTATGAACTTACAAATAATAACTGTTGGGTGTGCATATTGTGTTGTGAATGAGCTGTGCTGTTATTGAGCTGATACGGGTCAGGATTGGGTTATTATAGATGATTACCCCGCTAGAAATTTGACCCCGCTGGTGTCATATTTGGAGGACCTTCACGGAGCATTCAGGCCATTCTCAGAACGTTTAGGGGACCATATTTTATTTGGAAATTTCGTACATTCACAAAATATAACTTGCGGTACTTACATGTTCTGAATATGAAGTTGGACAAACAGCTGGTATTGATCCATCTTTGAGAAGCAACTTCCAAATCCTGTGTTTGCAGAGCAGCCCAGTGTACATTGATTCACACACACATGTTCTGAAAACATTCAGTAAACGTGATGGAAGGACCTAAACAGGACCAACAAATAACATTCTAGGTTGGTCCCCTAAAGGTCCTGCAAACGTGATGGGAATGTAGTGCAGAGACTGAGCACTGAACAAGAGCAGTCCCGAATGAAACGTCCCATCGGACTAACAGAACCCAAATGTCATTTTAACGTCCCAAATGTCCTCTTTGTAACGTTGCTCTGTGACCATAGAATAACCAATATGGGACGTCCACCTAAAGTCATATCAGAAACCTTGAACTGCAGCACTTTCATAACCAAAAGAGGACGTTTTAGGAACATCCCTAATGTTATGTTTTCGTCACCTTTAGGGAACGTCGCGCAAGGTCGTGAGAACGTCTCCTTCTACGTGGGTATAGATTACAGCTGTGATTACATGCAGGTATTATTGAAATACACTCACCTAAAGGATTATTAGGAACACCATACTAATACTGTGTTTGACCCCCTTTCGCCTTCAGAACTGCCTTAATTCTACGTGGCATTGATTCAACAAGGTGCTGAAAGCATTCTTTAGAAATGTTGGCCCATATTGATAGGATAGCATCTTGCAGTTGATGGAGATTTGTGGGATGCACATCCAGGGCACAAAGCTCCCGTTCCACCACATCCCAAAGATGCTCTATTGGGTTGAGATCTGGTGACTGTGGGGGCCATTTTAGTACAGTGAACTCATTGTCATGTTCAAGAAACCAATTTGAAATGATTCGAGCTTTGTGACATGGTGCATTATCCTGCTGGAAGTAGCCATCAGAGGATGGGTACGTGGTGGTCATAAAGGGATGGACATGGTCAGAAACAATGCTCAGGTAGGCCGTGGCATTTAAACGATGCCCAATTGGCACTAAGGGGCCTAAAGTGTGCCAAGAAAACATCCCCCACACCATTACACCACCACCACCAGCCTGCACAGTGGTAACAAGGCATGATGGATCCATGTTCTCATTCTGTTTACGCCAAATTCTGACTCTACCATCTGAATGTCTCAACAGAAATCCAGACTCATCAGACCAGGCAACATTTTTCCAGTCTTCAACTGTCCAATTTTGGTGAGCTCGTGCAAATTGTAGCCTCTTTTTCCTATTTGTAGTGGAGATGAGTGGTACCCGGTGGGGTCTTCTGCTGTTGTAGCCCATCCGCCTCAAGGTTGTGCGTGTTGTGGCTTCACAAATGCTTTGCTGCATACCTCGGTTGTAACGAGTGGTTATTTCAGTCAAAGTTGCTCTTCTATCAGCTTGAATCAGTCGGCCCATTCTCCTCTGACCTCTAGCATCAACAAGGCATTTTCGCCCACAGGACTGCCGCATACTGGATGTTTTTCCCTTTTCACACCATTCTTTGTAAACTCTAGAAATGGTTGTGCGTGAAAATCCCAGTAACTGAGCAGATTGTAAAATACTCAGACCGGCCTGTCTGGCACCAACAACCATGCCACGCTCAAAATAGCTTAAATCACCTTTCTTTCCCATTCTGACATTCAGTTTGGAGTTCAGGAGATTGTCTTGACCAGGACCACACCCCTAAATGCATTGAAGCAACTGCCATGTGATTGGTTGATTAGATAATTGCATTAATGAGAAATTGAACAGGTGTTCCTAATAATCCTTTAGGTGAGTGTATAAGTACAATGTAAAAACAAGCAAGTACACAATAAGTGCGTTGAATCAAATGATTAATGTAACTGTTACAGACACGTCATATAAAGCAGGACCCGATGCAGGCAAAGCTGTTGTCTTGTCAATTTTGAGAATATTGGTCTATTTAAGAGTTTGTTTTATTGCACTTTATTGGCATCTATAGATTTCAGTCTTTAAAGACAGTGAGTTTGAGTCAGAAATCTCTTCACACACCAAACTTTACAGATTTATTCATATCTATATTCTGAAGGGTTGTTCATATATTATTCACCTGATTTATGCAACATATGAAAATGTATTTCAGTCGTCAGAAAACCTTTAACTCTAATACGTCAACAAAGTGAAACAAAATAAAAGGAATTATGAATCTGCGTTTTCCAATGTTCAGATTTCTGTTCTTCAAACGTATGCAAATGAGTGTATATTTAGGTACATAATACCTAATTTGCATATTTAAACATTTCAGAAAACTTGTGAACACAGGTTGGGAGTCTGGTGAAATCTCGTAATTTTTACTTGTTTGTCTTGCTAAATGAACAGATGTTTCTCAGTGTTTGTCCTTCTGAGATCAGTGAGAGCTTCAAAATAAAAGTTATACTCATACCATTACAGTTATTTGAGCAGATTCTGCTAAAATCACAGTAACTCTCCATTGCTTTCATAACTCTATGAGAACAGACACAGGTCTTACATTTGTTCAGTTAGAAAACACTGTTCCTCAGTTTCCACAGCTGTAACTTTCTTCATTCTCACAGTCTGTACTTCTGCTTTATGATGGCTTTATTTTTAGAGGATCCTGATAGATCTAGTGATTATTGAAGAATGACTCGACTGATGATCGTGTTCTTGACATTTCTCTTCATAATCCTCTCAAATGAGCCGTACTCGTGTCTGACCACACGTTTGTGACGGTTGATGGCGTTTGTTCCACTGTGTTGAAGACGCTGAAAAACATTCATGTTACCAAAGATGCCAACGATGAGTGTTTAAAACTGGTTATGCGTGAGTCACATGAGCACATACCAGACGCTTTAATAATCTGCGGCTCCTTTCACAGAATTCCAGTTTATATGAACTCTGTGTGAAAGGACGGATTGTTCTGTCCTCGCTCAGGTGTGTGTGAGATTACAGCACTGAGTGACTGATGTGGATGAGTTTCAGCACAGAACGGCTGCGCGACACCTGCAGATGAATAAAGCCGAGTGTTTCCTGTCATTGAGTTCTGCTGAAGGAAGAGAGAGATGCTGAGTGAGAGCCTGTCCAGAACACCTGCGGCTCTACACACAATATAATCTCATTACTGAAGGACACTTCAACTCTGATGCATTACATCATTCCAGTCTAGAATATTTAGTAACATTATAAATGTCTTTACTGTTACTTCTGATCAATTTAATCTTACTGACCCTAAATTTTGGATGGTAGTGTACATTATCCTTTCATTTATGCTCATTTTAGCAAACATCATTGTAATACAGTAATCGTGACTGTCCTTCAGCGAGAGAAATGTGCTCTTCCTGCTCCTAAAAGAGCCTTTTCTTCATCTAAACATGTAGTTTCTTGTTTGATTGTGGGTCAGTTTTCTCTGTTCTCAGTAGCCGTTGGTCAGTCGACTCCATGAACACTGTGAATCAGAATCATCTGAATGAGTCGCTCACTGACTGAATCTTTTGACAGTCACTGTTCCAGTCGTCATCTGAAGAGCATCTGTCTCTGACAGATCGAGCGAGAGTGTGTGTGTGTGTGTTCACAGGCTCTGCTCTCATCAGAACAAATACAGCACGCTTCATTCTACACACTATTATTAACGCAAACGCTGATAAATGACACGATAGACACGCAGACGTTCAGTGAACAGGTCAAACAGGCACTTGTGTTTTTGTAATGAGATTGTGGGCTGTTGAAATTGTATAATAATAGTCAGGGATACTCAGCGATCTGCTGCACTAACGACACTGACAAATGGGTTGTCAAGAGATAAAAAAAAAAAAAGTATGATTAACTGCACCAATAAATATTTGTTTGATTCCATCTTTACTGTGAATGAAGGTTATTATTAAGTCGGTTGCAATGAAGGATGAATGCAGGATCTAAACGCAAGCCGTTTTAGTATTTATTCACAGAACAATACACACGAGCAGAACAACCTGACCATACGCAACATAGAACTGAAAGAACTGGACTCTGGTCAGAGGCTGGAGTGGACGTGTGTGTGACCCAAACACACATAACAGGAGCAACATTAATGTTAAGGACCACCTCTTCAATCCCACCAGGGCAGACAGGAAGGGCGGACTCGGGAACTTCTCTCACTGGAACGGACTCGGGAACTTCTCTCACTGGAACGGACTCGGGAACTTCTCTCACTGGAACGGACTCGGGAACTTCTCTCACTGGAACTGACTCGGGAACTTCTCTCACTGGAACGGACTTGGGGAACTTCTCTCACTGGAACGGACTCGGGAACTTCTCTCACTGGAATGGACTCGGGAACTTCTCTCATTGGAACGGACTTGGGAACTTCCCTCATTTGTCTTGTGGCTGGCTCACGGCCTTTCTCCTCACTCTCCATGATGGTCCTTTGTGGACAAGTACCCATTTTACAAAGTCCTGGGAGCTCCCACGAGGCCCGTCTCTGGGCCTCTCTCGTTGAGACCTGCCCAGAAAAATACAGGCTGGTGTCATCGTAATGGACGAAAGGGACCAGATCCAAATACCTCTGTGTGTGGGCCTCTAGGGACAGATCCCCCTAAGAGAGAAGGAGAATCTTCATTGTCCATATAATCCATATTATGGTCAGTTCTTCTGTCACAGTCGGTTGCAATAAAGGATGAATGCAGGCTCTAAACGCAAGCAGTTTTTGTATTTACTCACAGAACTCAGAAACAACACACGAGCAGAACAACATAACCATACGCAACGTAGAACTGAAAGAAACACAGGGCTTAAATACACAGCAAACACAGGGGACTAATTAACTAGACACACCTGAACAGAACTAAACCAATCAGTAACCATTGAGACAACAGGCCGGGGACGGAGAAGACTAAACTAATTAACAATATAGAAGATTATCAAAGAAACTTAAGACATGAACAGAACAGAAAAAGAGATCAAAAACAAACTCTAAATATGAACAAACAAACTCAAAACGTGACAGCTGCCAATATTAATGGATGTTTTTATTTATTTCTGTGGATAATTATAGCCATCAACTTTATAATTAAATCGTTTTTATTATTTATTAACACAATTAACAACTTAATTTAAGTGAACTATATTATTCATCAACCCTTATATTAAACGTGTTCATTTCTACACACTTTAAAGCTAATTTTGAACATTCATTTTCATGATACATAATAAAATCACTAGTTAAAACCTTTAGCACGGACAGTGTTAAGTGGCAGAAAACTGTGCATTATTTCCAGCGTTCGTTTTCCTGTATTTAACCTCAAACAGCTGTGTACAGTAGTGTATTTGCTGTAATGAAACAGGGTTCCACACTGACAGAAGAACTGAGTCTGACACACTTCATGATGACGACAGATCATTCACTGCCATTCCTCTTTCTGAAGCCGTGAGATGAACCAAACGGAGAAGGAAACCCCTGTAAAGTGATATGAGAACATCACGGATTCAATTTCTCAAGCATCACGTGAGGATGACTGCGGACTCGCCTGGGAAGTGTGTGCGTGTTTTTGTGACATATCAGGACACAAATGTGTATGATGACATGGGTATGACACTGGTATTACAAGGAGAGGGTGACTCATGAGGACATTACCCATGTCCCCATTTTTCAAAAGGCTTATAAATCATACAGAATGAGGTTTTTTTTTTTTGAGAAAGTAAAAATGTGCAATTTCCTGTGATGGGTAGGTTTAGGGGTAGTGTGTGTGTGTGTG
>CM077213.1:35170502-35223002 GCA_039654625.1 Rhinogobio ventralis | reverse complement strand
CGGCAGACGAGTGCGGCTGGAGCTCCAGACCCACCTCCGTCCACGTCTGCGTCAGCTTATCTGTGCCACACACACACACACACGTGCTCGCTCATTACACTGCATGGCTGGAGGAAGTCTAGCTGAGAAGCAATGCGATTTAAAGTCATTCCAAACCCGTAGGACTTTCAACTTTGAAACACAAATGAAGATATTTGAATGCAATGTGGGATATTTCTGTACCTCTCGGGTTTCAGGTTTTATTAAAAATCTGTTTGTATTTTGAACAGGAAGTGTTGTGGGTGTTGAAGGACATGAGGGCGAGCGAATAATGACAGAATTCACATCTATCGCTTTAAGGTTTGCTCTGCTTGTTTGTAGAGCGGCACAATTTAGACAATTTGTGATTATATATCAATTTGGCTATAAATAATAATAATCATAACAATTATTCTTATTAATTAAATTAATCAATCACTGTTATTTTGCATCTCTTTTGCGCTTCTCATGACATGTTTGTGAAGATGGTTGTTGCACGTTTAGTTCCCACACACACGATGTAGAAGACTAAAGACGGAGCGTTTGCTGGTGAAGCACGAGCTGCTGGCGTGTAAATGAACACGGAGCCGCGCTTCACTCTGAAAGCGCATGTACTGAACTCAGCCCTGGCCATCTGATAACCTGCGGTCGTGCAGCCCCCTCGGGCTCACACACACATACACACACACTCACCCACGAAGTACTGCATCATCTGCGGCGTGTGGTGTGGCGTGGGTGCGATGCGCAGCAGCTCCTCTCCGCGGGCCACCGTGGGGTAGTTGATGGCTTGGACGTAGATGTTGTAGCGGCTCATCATGATGTCACAGACCTCAGTGTTCTTCTCAGCGTCCGCCACCTGATGCACACAGTCACGTTTGAGCATTCCCTCAGCACATGTGGAGTGAGCGAGCGGATGTGTGTGAGTGTGTACGTACCCGCACAGGGATAATGTGGCTGGGGCAGTGCACTACGGGCAGGCCGGTGTCCATCAGCATCTGGCGCAGCAGCTTGACGTTGCGCTGGTGTTTGCGGCGGAGCGCGCGGCCTTCCTCGCTCTTCAGGATCTGGATGGACTGGCGGGCGCCGGCGAGCAGCATGGGCGGCAGTGATGTGGTGAAGATGAAGCCGGCGGCGTAGGACCGGACCGTGTCCACCAGAGCGTTGGTACTAGCGATGTAACCGCCGACACAGCCGAACGCTTTCCCTGCGGAAACAGACCACACCAGACTTTAAGAGAAGAGGTCACATGATCAAACACACGTGATCAGAGGCGGTGTTTAATGAATCGGATTCATCGAAACAAAACCGGCTTAGTGTGATTATCAAAGCACAAAAGTTGCGGTTTCATTACATCATGTTCACAGTGAAGAAATAAAGCCATAAACATTGCTATAATTTTACAGTTGTAATGTACATTTTTTTATTATAAATTTTTTCTTAAATATTACAACAGTAATCTTATATTATTGTCATTTCATAATTCTAATAAATGTTATTTTGTAATAATAATAATAAATAATTTTTTTAGCCATACAGTGCAGCTCTACGAACAAATACAGGAAATTGTTTTTTTTTTAAATTGCATATTGCGGTTTTTAATCAGCAAAATCGCAATTGGATTTTTTTTCTCCAAATAGAGTGGTGTGGGTATGACATCACTTTGTAGGCCAAAGCGCAGAAGCGAGTTAGCATGTTAGCATTTCCGTTTCCCTCGTCCCGAAGTCAATGGGTTTTTTGAACGGGATAAATGTCTGGAATAAGGTCTGTGGTGAACACGAGCTCAAGACACGTCACGCTTTATTCTACGACATAAAATACATCATTACCTAGGGTTGGGTCCCATTCACATGTTAACCGGTGCCGGTACCCAGCGGTACCTTAGGGATGTGTCCCTCAATAACTGCAGAAACTGTAAGTCATGTCTAGAAGTGTTATTGACATTATGCCTTGGCCTCTGTCTGCCATCGTATGTGCTGTTTGTTTACTGTACTATTTACCAGTAATAGTAGGCTACTAGCTACTCAATTAACTGAATTCATAAAAACAACCATTTAAAGGATTTCTGTGTGTACTGTTGTATATTTTCTGGTAATCAAATGAAGACATAAAATATAAATTTAATTGATCTTTGAATTTGATTAAACTTTTTTTGTCAAAGTGCTGCACAACTGAGTTTTATACCGTTAAAATTAAGACATGGAAGAAATATTGTGATTTATTAAATAAAGTTGATAATGTATTATTATTACATTGAGACGCATCTAAATTCTACTGTGATATATGTGTCAAGTTTGACGGGCTTTGAGTTTCTGTGTGTTTATGACGGTGTTTGAAACTCAAATGAAACGGTAAATGCGTTCATGTCCTCATATGAGACGGCAGAGATGGATACATGCGACTGTCACGTGCGATTTAGAGTGTGTGTGTGTGTGTGTGTGTGTGAGGTAAATTAAACTGCTCGTCTGCGCCATTCATTCGCACAGAGACGCAGGACATGCAGGATTCGTATTTAAATAGTGTTTCTGCGGTTTAATATTCATAGACACTCGTCTACATCACGTCTACGTGATTTTTTGAAGCGGTTACGTGTCTTAAAGGCGGCTGACTACAGAGGCAGTCTGGGAGATTAAACACCATCAGCCAAACAGGAAAGCTAAGTCCGCCTTTTACCGCCTTATTATTGTGCTAGTCTAACTCAAACGCTCTGGGAAAATGTTTTGGGATAAAAATTGAAAGAGTTGAAGCTCAGTGATGGTGACGTTGAAGTCATGTGACCGTGGTGTAGTTTGTTTATAGCCTAGCTTTAGCTTTTTACTTCTGGCGACTGCATTTAGACTTCAAAATTCATAAAGTTTGTGTCCATCTGTGAAAATGATCTTGATGGACAAAACGTGCAACTTGTGTTGCTCAGAGCTTGTTTTCAGCGACAATCCAAAAGCCTATGGGAAAATCCTATTGGGTTGCCGGTTGGCCTACAAAGTGACGCCACATCTGCACCGCTCTATTGTGCAGCCTTATTGTCAAGTCCGCCAGATTCTGCACAACAGATTACAGGAATAAATGGGTTTCATTCGTTTCCTGAGGTGCTATTCACTCGCCCTGCGTCATCTCGACCCGGCTGACAAACGGCCATTCATCAGCCTTCAGGGTAAACTCAATGAGCGCTGGTTTCCCAGCAACAAGAGATCAGAGTATCCACTGGAGCATTGAGTGACCACAGCAGCGCTTCTCCTGCAGGGAGCCAATGAACGGAGCAGACAGCACACTCACCCAGCGTGCCAGAGATGATGTCCATCTTCTGCATCACTCCGTCGCGGTCTCCGATGCCGCCCCCCCTGGGCCCATACAGCCCCACCGCGTGAACCTCGTCCACAAACGTGATGGCGCCGAACTCATGGGCGACGTCACACATCTCCTCCAGCGGACACACAGCACCTGACACAACAAACAAGATTCTCCGTGAGCTCCCGCAGCGCTGACCCTAAACCAGCTCTCAGAGGGGCTCTCACTGACCGTCCATTGAGTGCACCGTCTCAAACGCCACAATCTTCGGAGTGGAGGGGTCCGATTTCTCCAGAAGCTGCCGTAAGTGTCTGGCGTCGTTGTGACGGAAGATAAACTTCTTGGCGCCACTGTTCCTGATGCCCTGAATCATGGAGGCGTGGTTGCCTGCGTCTGAATAGATCTCACAGCCTGAAAACAGAAGGGCTGCTATCAGAAATCTGACCTCAATTTCAAATAAAGGGGTCTACATTTGAAAGCGATGAAAGTGCTTAATTTGGAAAGCATGAATAGTTACCGGGCAGCATCTTGGCCAGCGTGAAGAGTGTGGAGTCATTGGCCACGAAGCAGGAAGTAAAGAGCAAGGCGGCGTCCTTCCCATGAAGATCGGCCAGCTCGTGCTCCAGGTCCACGTGGAACTTACTCGTCCCGGATATGTTCCGAGTCCCTCCGGCTCCGGAGCCATGTTTCCCTAAAGTGTCCCTGTCAAGAGAGAACGAGGAGACGTTCATCCAGGGCTTCTGGGATTAACATGAACATTTCAGCACAAAAACACAAGAAAACAAGATTATATTGAGACGGTTTGACTCACATTATGGTCTGCACCACCTGCGGGTGGCGGCTCATGCCCAGATAGTCGTTGCTGCACCACACGGACACGTTTCTCCGGAAGGACAAGGACTCGGTGTAATCGTCCGCCATTGGGAACTCCGTAGCCCTGCGGTTCACCGTCTTAAACACACGGTACGTGTGGTCGTCCTTCTTTTCCTCAATCTTCTTCTCAAAGAACTCGTCATAACGAAAGTTGGACACCACTGAAAGAGAAGAGCAACTGAGTTTCAAAACAGGAAGTGGTTTACGAACGGCTGTCATCACTGCAGGACAGAAGTGGGCGAGCGCACGTACTTTTGGGCATGTTCTCCTGCAGCAGATGAGAGACCCTGGCGGGACGCTGCTTCATCAGCTTCTTCATGAGGCTTCCTCCCACCTTGGTGTCCTTCAGCTGAGACGGAGAGACGTCTGTAAAACAAGCCCGTCACGGTCAGCGCATGGAAGACACAGCTAGAGTTTCACATCTTCTCAGGTCAATGTCTATGGTAACATCCTAACGGTAAAACCACTAACTTTACAGTTCAAATTACACAAGATTTGACAAACACAAGGTTAATAAAAATGATAACCCTCACAATTATAGTAGACAGGGTTCACACACCATGGTAAACTTAAAATTCAAGGACCTTTCAAAGACTTTTTTTCCCCTTAAAGACACTCAAGTGAGAGCGAGGTTACACCGTGTTTCCTTGTAAGAGACATTGTTACAGTTTTCATGTGTCAAACACAACTATGCAAAAAAGCATTTTTGCCCGTATGACAGAGATCTGATATTCTATTTGTTGTGTTTCTGTTTTGGATAAACTGAAGGATATTCGGAGCGTCCTCTACTGTATTCTACACTGATCTGATATTCACTTCTGCATGGGTTAGATTGAAAAGAGCTCAGGCTCATGTAACCAGAAGTTTTAAGATTTATGAATATGCTTTAAGTTTTTCTTGCTTCATGGGTTTACATTATCTTAACAAGCAAAGCAATTCAACATTACATTAAATAAAACATTTGAGCTCCAGATTAATCACAAATGTTTACTGAACACAATATCCAGTCATTGACTGAACATGTGTGTGTTCGGTGTAAGCCCTGAAACGCTGAGGTACACGTGCACGTGAACGTCATGGCAACGCACAGCACAAAGACCTCATGCGGGAAACACTTAACGTAACGCGTAAATGCGTGTAACTAATGTAAATCAAGCAAGCTAGTCAGCACAGGCCACGAAGTGTTGGTGAAAAAACACATTAGCGGAATTTCTTGGAACTTCTTGCACAAAATAAATTCAAGCACCTTTCAAGGACCTGTGTGTGTGTGTCCATGTTCAAAAACTTTCCAGGGCCTTGACATTTTTCATAGTCACAAACTTTCAAGGATTTCAAGGACCCGTGGGAACCCTGAGTAGAGTAATATAATTATATATAATATTGTAGATACCTTATTATTCTACATTAGATCTTATGGCGCTTTTCCACTACACAGTACCAGCTCGCCTCGACTCGACTTGCCTTTGTTTGGTTTTCCACTGAGTAAAAGTTGTACCTGTATCTGCTTCCAGATACTTTTTTTCGCATCAGCTCCGGCGAGGTTCTGAGCGAGCTGAGGCGATACTAAAATGTGACGTGAAAACACGGCAGACTGCTGATTGGTCAGAGAGAATCATCACTATTCACTGCGTCATCATTGCACACGCCAGACGGAGTATCCTGAATAACCCCGCCATTTTTAAATAGTTTGGCCAGAGATTGCGTGATATACCCATTACTATTATCAAAAACAGCATACACTCGATTTCCTCCATTGTCCTGTGTGTGTGGATAGCGGGTGTGTGTCGCGTAGAAGACTACGTCACGGCAGTTTCCTACGGCGTCGCTATGACGACCAGTTACTATTGTGGAGGTACTATCTGCAATGGAAAACGGAGCGAAAAGCGAGCCGAGACGAGTTGAGCTGGTACTGGTAATGGAAAAGCGCCATTAGATTGGATCCATGCATTCGCTCTTAAAGAGACAGTAGCCTAATAAACCTGCAGTTATTAATGTTAATCAAACAAGGAAAGACAAAGATAAAATCACTCACAGCTCTTGAATAAATAAATAAGGATTAGTTTATATTTAATGTATACAGCAGTGTTATTTTACATTTGATTAATTTATTACTGATCTGAAGAACACTGTTAGTTCATCTTCCTGAAAAATCTCAAGCACTGTTTATTTCATTAGTATTTTTGTTCTGTTGTATTTTTGTTTGTAATTAGGTTCTTTGTTGTTGTATTTCTGACTGTTTACTTGTCTTCTGGAGCTGTTTTGATGACTTTTACTTGCATTAATTAACTTCTTATTAGTTTTTGTTGTATCGATAATAGTAAAAGTTCACTCATATCATGAAATAAGACTTTGATCATATCACCCACCAATAATTGTGTTAATGATTTGCCATAATGGAGCAGCCCTAGCGCTTAAGGACCAGCATGAAAACACACAAACCTTTGCACACGGTGCGAACCTCAGAAACATCCTCCTGAAGAGCCATGCTGGCCTGCCGAACCACGCCGCTGTTCTTCTGCCCCATCTCTGCAGCCAGGAACGGGCATTTGGAGGCGGCCGCCGGGCCGGCCGGGGCCGCGGGGTGACCCACAGGAACCTTGGGGGCCTCTTTCACTTCTAAATCAAAGAGCAAAGGAGGACATTCTTCAGTAAGGCACGCAAACACACGTCACACATGAACGAGCCGCGGCTGAACAGACTGACCGTCGCCAGCTGGGGTCGTGTTCTCGACCTTCTGGAAGCTGGAGGACGTGGAGCAGAGCGGGCGGACCAGCGGCCTCGAGGCGAGGTCCATCATGACGGGGCACTTCACCGCGTACGCCACCAAGGACTTTCTGGCCTGCTGCAGGAAGGTCTGGGGGACGCGAGACAGGAACGGGCAGCGGATTATGGCGTCCATGGTTGATTGTCTAGAAAGACTGTAAAGAAACAGAAGCGGTTCATTACTCAGCCACAGGTCTCCGAGCGGCTCTCAGAGGGCACGAGTGTGTTTCTGTAGCGGTCACATGATTGGCACAGAACCATGACCTGCTCTGGAGGAGCACGGGCACACCAGCACGTCTCACACTGAACTCCTACAGTAATCGGACCCTCACACACAACCTTACAGGTGAATGTTGCTCAACATCAGATGACTTCCTCATTCAGCCCAATGGGATTCCAATGAAAGCCTGTCTGGTGACTATGATGATCAGTGTGTGTGTGTGTGTGTGTGTCTCACCTGACCGTGTGAAGAGGTGTGTGTGTGTGTGTGTGACAGAGAGAGCGAGAGAGTGTGTGTGTGTCTCACCTGACCGTGTGAAAAGAGCTGTTTCTGTGAGTGTGTAAACAAATATTATATAAATAAAACTTACTAAAATATGAGTCTAACTATGAGTCTTATTCACTGAATGTACAATTTCTTGTTCGTTATTCACGCAGTTGTCAGACACATCATGGAATAACACCTATATTCAGAGATAACCTCCCACTAAAGTGAATACTCTGACTGATTTAAAGACCGTAAAGACGCGCGACGCGACCGATGAGACGAGTCCGTCCTAAAGCCGCGGCGCGCGAGCGAGCGCGTGAACGTGCCGCGACTCTTTAATGAACACACTACTCACCTCACTGATGTCCGAGATTACTCCTTTTCTCGCAGAAAGCCTGTCACGCTGTCGATGAGGAGTGTTTAGTCGCCGGTGGCCTGTTTTAGCCGCTGTGATGAGCGCGTTGTCTCGTTATCCTGCACTGAGGACGAACGAGAGGGCGAGAGGACAAGCGGGATTATATCAGACCATCAAACATCGCGAGACTTGCGTCATACCGGCATTGCCCGAGGAGACGAGGAGACACGCCCATTTCCTTCCTCGAAACCGCCATCATCTCATAAACTGTTTACAGTCTAAAAGCACTTTATTATTTCCCTGTAAAAAAGATTACTACTTTATTTGTATCTCTAAGGGTTGTTTATGCTGTTAAATGGGAGTGTACAGGTAGAAACTGAGCGATTCCAGACATGTTTAGGGAGTTTGATGAAGATACGCCCTCTTACAGGAATATTTCACAAATTTACAGTTTAAAAGCTCTTTTAAAAGTTTATTATTATACTGTTTTATTATTATTATTACTTGTGTTTCACAGTGCACACCATTTCATCTGGCACCTAATTAATAGGATAGTTTATATATGGTGAAAATATAAACAATGTGATTTGCTTTTTTCGGCCAATCAAAGAATAATAAATGTATGACATTAAGTCTTAATTAAAATAGGGTTAATTTGTGAGTTGTTTGAACATGCCATCTAGTGCTGAAGGAGGAGGATGTAATATAAAATATCTGTAGACATTAAAGTCACCATGAAATCAAAGTTGACAGTTCTTAATGAAATATTGCAGAATGATGATGCTCTTTGGATATTCAGTTTATTACACAAACAGAGATCAGGGATTGTTTCTACTTTGAGAGCTGTGGTCTCTTGTTCATATGTAGGTTTATTGATTTGTTGATCTACAGCCAAATACACTGAGATTAGTGATAACTATATTTCATTACTACAATACTCTATTCGCTATACTCTATTTTTTTTTTTTTTTGCTTAACAAAATGGCACTCAAACCAATCAATTACAGTACAGATTACTAGATTTTTACAATAAAGTTAAGACATTAAGTAAAGTTAGTTTTGGATTTTACAGAGTAGAAATGAGGTTGGACAAAAACGTACATTTACACACAAACTGGCAGCTTTCAGACGGCAGATGTGTGTTTTAGCTCGGCTGTCACGGAGTGGAGCGCACAGGATTGTGGGATATCAAAGATGAAGGGATCTCAGTAGACAGCATGTGACACGATCACTGGACTCGGATGTGTCTCATTTTCCTATTATAATCAAGTAGATAACTTTGGTTACACTTTATATTAAGGTGTCATTGTTACAGTGTAATAATATATTGGTAATATTAATAACATACTTGCTATAGGGTTATATGATTAGGGTTTTGGTTGAGGGTTAATTATGCATAATTTACTGTTATTACTATGTAAGTACATGTAACATATGTAACAAGGACACTGTAAAATAAAGTGTTACCGTAACTTTTTTAATGCCAAACCATAGGAGCAAAAGATTTCCCATGTGCTGCACTTCTTAGAGGACACGGGTTTGATTCCCAGGAAATACATGGACTAGTAAAATGATTACTTTGAATGCATCTGTATAAATGTAATTAAGTGTAAATGTACTAATAGCAGGAGTGAATATTATTTAATGATTTGATTGAGTAACTTTGTGAAGTTTCAGGAATAAGACTCAATCATTACCCAACAGCCCAGACTGTTCACCCAAGCACATGTTTCAGGTGGCCAGCGGTGTGTGAGCGCCCTCTGCTGACCGACGGGCGCAGTGCCTGACCATTCGACCGCTCCAGGCACGTCGACGCCGCCATTTTGGAACGGTCAACACACGTCAACTCCAGATGCTGTCGTCACTCACAGTAAACAACAACAACACTGCAGCCTCTAAATCTCGAAGAAATGGGATAACCTTTCACGGGTGAGAATGTGTTGGTTTGTGTTTTTATAGCCTATATGTTTTAACACAATATTACAGGTAGCATAATTACCGATGAACTAAATCCTATAAAATCATCTGCGTATAAAAAAATGGTGGACGGCTAACGTCTAGCAGCCTTTCTGCGTCCCTGTACTACGACCTAAAAGTATGTATTCTTTTTGTGAAGAAAAAGTACATACTTTCGAGTGTGTAGGAGAAGAGTATGCCAGCTTTGGGACATACTACGTCATCTATAACGGACTCTGTCGCTTAGTCACGTGCATCCCGTCGCCCTGTCAATCATCGTCACAGTTAAAATCCTCCACATCCTACCTTATCGGAGAGAAATGTTGATCTGCCATTTGTGGGTCTTTAATGCAGAGACTTCCCTCATGTGTTTGCAGTTTAAATATAATGATGCATTTAAAAGTTAATATTAAACGTATCATTACAAAAGCTCATAATGCTGCTGCAGGTGAAATATAATGTGGATAACATTGAATAAATATATTTTCGTCAGGTTAAATACTGATAATTGATCGCTCAAAGCCCTTTATCTAAACCTCTCTACCTAACCGTCGGACTCGCACATCCGTCATGTTTGTAGTTTTTTAACACTTTTTATCCGCGTTTGTAGTTCTAATAGAATCCTCGTCCAACTCGCAATGGGTTGTGGGCAATATCAGCCGTTAGAGTGTTCGTAGACCATCTTTGGAATACTCTTTTCAACATACTACGATTTGGGACATACTAATTCTGTTTTCGAATACTATTTAGTACGGATAGTATGCAAATTAGGACACAGCTATAGACTTAAAAAAAAAATGGACGTACTGTCCGTGACGTCACGCGTAGGTTTCCGAAGTGCATTTTTGAAGCCTAAAAGCCGGCCGTTGCCATCTTGGCAGCGCGTCACAGCCAAGCGTGCCACACCAGTCCTGAAAACTGAAACCGACGCGTCTCGATCGCCCCCAGTGGCTGGAAGAAATATAGCTCATAAGCCCCGCCCTCTCCATGTATTCTAATGGGACATAGACAAACTAAACAATCAAATTACACTTCAAATATATTTTATCCAAAGATGGTTTCTGTCAGTTTAGGCAGGTTTTATCACACTGATGTTAGTGTTTGTTCTTTAAATAAGTTTGGTTTTAGTTAGTTATTTGATGCTATAAAAACGGGGGTGTGGTCAGGGCCGTAGGCAGGGTTTTAAAGGAACATGCCGACTTTTTGGGACTTTAGTTTATTCACCGTATCCCCCAGAGTTAGATAAGTCCATACATACCATTCTCATCTCCGTGCGTGCTATAACTCTGTCTGACGCACCCACCGCTAGCCTAGCTTAGCACAAAGACTGGAGGTAAACGGCTCCAGCTAGCCTACTGCTCAATAAGGGACAAAATAACGCCAACATTTTCCTATTTATGTGATGTGTAGCCTATAGTTACATCGTGTACTAAGACCAACGGAAAATTAAAAGTTGCAATTTTCTAGACCGATATGGCTAGGGACTATACTCTCATTCCTGCGTAATAATCCAGGAGCTTTGCTGCCGTACGATGGGTGCAGCGGCGCAATGATATTACGCACTAACTTCCGTCAACATAACCAACGTGACAACCTGCTTGCACAGAGAGCGTGCTGGAGACTATTTTCAGGCGCTGCGTAATATCATTGCGCCGCTGCACCCATGGTACGGCAGCAAAGCTCCTGGATTATTACGCAGGAATGAGAGTATAGTCCCTAGCCATATTGGTCTAGAAAATTGCAACGTTTAATTTTCCGTCGGTCTTAGTACACAATGTAACTATACACATCACAACATGTAAATAGGAAAATGTTGGCGTTATTTTGTCACTTATTGAGCAGTAGGCTAGCTGGAGCCGTTTACCTCCAGTGTTTGTGATAAGCTAGGCTAGCGTTGAAACCACGCCCACCTAGCTTGACTATAGTGGCAATCCATCTGTCACTCAAGTGGCCACGCCCTTAATTATGCAGAACTTTAAGGATTAATATAATTTAAATGGATGAGTTATAAAAAATTTCAACCCCTCACAGTTGTCATGAAGGGCAAAATTAGCTTTATAGACCAAAACCACATTTTGTACCAGGCTGTAAACATGTTTTTCTGCTTTAAAGTTGGGCATTTTAACATGGGGGAGATACAGATTTGACTCCCTTCTGGAGCCGGTCTCTAGTGGCCAGTCAATAAATTGCAGTTTAAGTCACTTCTGTGTTGGATTCAAGAGAGAGACCAGGAGGTTACCGCTTGATAGCAGCCCATAGAAACAGTCACTAATGAGGCATCTACTTGTATATATATATATATATATCTATGTGACTGATAGTGTATGACGTTGCCATCTAGTGGACTGTAACCCGGATCTGAAGTCATTGTTGGTCAGTTTGAGGCAGTGAAATGGCAGAAGCCAGCATTTCTCAGGACGAGTTGATGTGTCCAGTGTGTCTGGATGTCCTGAAGGATCCAGTGGCCATCCCCTGTGGACACAGTTACTGTATGAGCTGCATCACAGGCTGCTGGGATCAGGAGGATCGGATGAGAGTCTATAGCTGCCCTCAGTGCAGACAGAGCTTCAGCTCCAGACCCGCTCTCAGCAGAAACATCATTCTGACTGTGATGGTGGAGAAGCTGGAGAGCACTAGCGAGAGTGCCGCGGCCGCTGGAGCCGGAGACGTGCCGTGTGACGTCTGCACTGACATCAGATGCAGAGCCGTGCAGTCCTGTCTGGTGTGTGTGAAGTCTTACTGTCAGAATCACCTGCAGCAACACCAGAGCCTCTTCAGAAGAGACGGACACAGCCTGATGGAGGCCACGGGCCGACTGCAGCAGATCATCTGCCCTGCACACCAGAAAGTCCTGGAGATTTACTGCCGGACTGACCAGCAGTGCGTGTGTTACATGTGTATGTTGGAGGAGCACAAACATCATGACGTGGTGTCAGCCGCAGCAGAGAGGACAGACAAACAGGTATGAAGATCTATGGGTGCACATCATTATTGTTTTAATCTTGAATCAGAATAACTTCATCTCTTCTCTTCTCTGATGACAAGGGCGGAGACACAATCAAGCCCTACATTTGTTCTTGTTCCTGAAACGTTTCACTCGCTATACGGCACAATAGAGGAGAAAAGACCAGCGTGACTTCACTTATGATGAGTTTAAAGGGTCATAACACACACAGTTTCTGCCAGTCTCATGTTAATATTGAGTATCTATAGAGTAGTGTTGATCCTTCATATCTCCCAAGAGTCTTTAATTTGATCATATTTATAAAAGACAGATACACTGTACCGATTCTTTCTGAAAACAGCCGAGTCCGTGGAGGCGTGCAGTGGGCGGAGCTAAAGAGTGACGAGCACACACTCACACACAAACACACACACACACACTCTCACACGCACACTCTCACACACACTCACACACACACTCACACACACACTCACACACACACACACACTCACACACACACACACACACTATACGTTGGTGTTGTTCACATTATATGTACTTGCGCGCAGATTGCCAACAAAACACACACATTTGATGCAGTTTCACTCACCGCATGCAGTTTCCACTCATGACCGGGAACAAACACACACACTTGCAGAACTCCGGAAACACAAACTGCATCCACTGTTCCCTTAACGCTGGGTTATTTGGGAAGCTGAACAAGGTGATCTTTCCCTCACACCAGAAACACACTTCTTTAGTGACATTGTTGATCTCGTGTCTAAAAACACAACGCCAGCGCCACCGACGGCTCCCGTAACCCGAACGAAGCTCGTTGATGGATGCGCTCTTGCTCTCACTCTGGTGTGTGTGTGTGTGTGTGCGCTCATCCGGGAGAAGTGCCCATATAAGGAGCTCCGCCCTTTATGACGTCATACAGGACCATACTCTGAAAAACTTTCTGAAACTTGTTTGAATCCTGAAGGAGTGTATTTGGCACAGAAATACTCCGTCATACGTCCAACTCGTGTTATGAAAGTCCATGTTTAGCATGAGAATCAACTCTTTAACAGTGTAAAATATGAAATAGCATTAGACATCTCGTTTAAATGGTTAAGATGGATGAATGATCATATAATTTACAGTCTTTCATTAGTGCTTTATTTAGCTTTCGCTCCACATTTATTCATTAGCATTCACTCTTCAAAATGATGCCATTTTTGATTCCCCAAAGAACCTTTCAGCCGTCAGTTCTTTAAAGAACAGTTTTTTTCTTTTTATTGTAATAATCTGAAGAACCTTTTCCCACTATAAAGAAGCTCATGTGGAATTGAACGGTTCCAAGGATGTTGAAGGTTGGCAATAAACAACCTTTGTTTTTAGGAGTGTCTCTCTCAAACAGAAACACAGTATTACACAAACACAGATATCCATGATTTTTGCAGCATTAATTCTTCTGCCATATTTATCAGATTCACAGTTTTCTGTTTTTTTACCACAGAGACACTTGGACGAGACAAAGAGAAGCTTCCAGCAGAGAGTCCAGGAGAAAGAGCAGGAGCGTGAGGAGCTGAGAGAAGCACTGGCGTCCCATAAGGTGAGAGAAGACCCGGCACTGGAGCTCCTTCATTCCCGCTGGAGCCCCCGACTGACCGATGTGTGTTGACAGCGCTCTGCACAGGCCGCCGTGGAGGACAGTGGGAGCATCTTCACTGAGATCATCCGCTCCACGGAGAGACGGCGCTCTGAGGTGACGCGGCGGATCCAAGATCAGGAGCAGGCTGCAGAGAGTCGAGCTGAGGAGCGGCTGGAGCGGCTGGAGCAGGAGATCCGGGATCTGAGGAGGAGAGACGCGGAGCTGGAGCAGCTTTCACACACAGACGACCACATCCACTTCCTGCAGGTGACACAGGTCTTCAGACGAGGAGCTGGTCATATCCCACTGTAACTCTTCTCATATGTGTGTGTGTGTGTGTGTGTGTGTGTTTAGAGTCTCCCGTCCCTGTGTGACGCTTGTGGATCTACAGGCGTACCCAGCACCGCTGTCAGCTCGCTCTGCTCGTTTGCTGCTGTAGGAACGTCTGTTCGTCAGCTGAGGGAGAAACTGGAGAATCTTTACAGAGAAGAAATACAGCAGATAATGGCTAGAGGTAAAGCAATTGGACATTCATTCATTCATGCAGAAATACACATCTGAAATGATCATGTTTCTTACACGTTACCTGGATTTGTACTGTATCTGACTCATATGAATGCATTAAGAACTGTTCAGTATGCACACTCACTCACACACACTCACTCACACACACACAAAAATGGGAACATGCCTGTGGACAAACTAAACTTCCTAAAGACCCGCGTCTCAGTTCTCTAAAGCGTCAGCATCTAGCGCTTCTTGTCTCTGCCGTTTCATAGCGCGGATTTCACTCGATATCCGGGGGCGTTGAGACTTCCTGTGGGGAAAAATCGATGGTACGGCATTTAGTTTAAGCCTACGCTTATATCCATCACCACCTGAAAGCTCTTTCAGTAGCTGTGGTCTACTAAAAGCCTCGAAGTCTCCAGCGTTAAAGTGGAGAGAACAGAGACGCGGGTCTTCAGGAAGTTTAGTTTCTTCTTGTCGCTGGGAAAGCAGTGAAGACGTACGGCGCTTCTCCTGTTGCCCTTCGACTGAAAATTACAGCCAAAAGCTGCACGAAGTGGCGTCGTCTACGGTTTTTTCCAGTTGTGTTGTGGTAAAAATAGCAACAGTAGTGGTAGTAAGGGACATCATTTAAGTTATATTAAGCCACACAAGTTTTAACACCAGGGGATCCCTTTAAGTAAAGTGTCATTTCTATTTACCTCAGATTGTAATGAAAATGTCTTTTGGTTTCCATAGTAACATGCACTGAGATCATTGCCACCCCTGAACCCACGACCAGAGCAGACTTCCTCCACTGTGAGTCTCTGTGTGAATATATACACACACACACATCACGTAATGCCCAGTGATCCCAGCTTGATCTACAGACACACATGACCTGGAATCAGGAAACCAGCTGTACGTGATCTGAACTGAAACCGCTGTGAAATCAGGGCATTATCATCGTCTCCATCTCCTCTCAGATCGCTGGGTTTCATCAAGGGCTTCGGGGAGTTTGAGATGCAAGCTATACGAGTTACTGTACAAGAACACGTGTGTTCAGTCAAACTGATGCAGATTTTGGAAATGTGCTAGATGATCCTTCTGTGTTTGACTGACGCTCACTACAGACGCGGTCAGTCACCTGTTCAAACTCTGGCTGATACCGAATGACTCCACTATCACTCCATTATGTTGTCTGTTTCTTAGACATTATACAAATATTTGTAAGTTGACTATTGCATTGAGCCATGTAATGCACACACTCATACACACATATCAAACCATAGTGTGTCTAATAATGCCAACTTCATATTATGTAAGTATTTGTACATGATTTTAGTGAATGTTGATACTGACTCACATGCAGACGATATGTTCTGTCTCCTTCAGATTTCTGTCGATTGACTGTGGATCTGAACACAGTGAATAAACGTCTCCGCCTGTCTGAGGGGAACACAGTGATCACATCCGCTGACACCGTCCAGCCGTACCCGGCTCATCCGGAGCGGTTTGATTGTGAGCTCCAAGTGTTGTGTAGAGAGAGTGTGTGTGGACGCTCTTACTGGGAGCTGGAGTGGAGCGGGAGAGGCGTCTTTATATCAGTGTGTTATAAGAGCATCAGCAGGAAGGGAACGGGTCCTGAGGTTGTGTTTGGACGCAATGCTCAGTCCTGGTGTTTGTCCTGCTCTCCCTCCGGTTATTTATGCTGGCACAATAGTTTAGACATCCCAGTGCCTGTTTCCGCCAGCAGCTCTAGAGTAGGAGTGTATGTGGATCCCAGTGCAGGAACTCTGTGCTTCTACAGCGTCTCGGACACCATGAGCCTCCTCCACCGAGAACAGGCCACATTCACTCATACACTCTATCCCGGGTTCCTAGTCGGGTCTGGGTCGACATTAAGACTGTGTGATCCAACAATATAAACAATAGAGATTCATTTGAAAGCTTTTAGCTTTAACCTCCTTTTGGGGACCATTTTTGGGGATTTCTGCCTGGATTTGGCCGACCCAAAATTGAAAAGCTTCCCATACCGCACGGCAACAGCTTCTGGTGGCCCGAGAACGAAACCATGAAATAGGTTTGAAATAGTTTTTAAACTATACCATCATCATCCCCGCGCAAACCCTAAAAAAGGCGAGTCCGTGAAAACGGCGACGCATGTACGCAAGCATTACGTGTTCAGCCTATAGACAAGCGCGTTTGAATACGTAACGAGTACATCAGGTGTTATGGGAAGTGTTCCCTGTTCCGGCTGACCTAGTTAATGCAGCCTAACAATCATTTAACTGGTTTGAATAATAGAAATTGATAATGTTCTATGTGTATGCCATAGTATAGTATAGTACAGTGGTCTCTGAATACACAATGTTGGTGTAATTTTACAGGAAACCCTTTGAAGTGACATGAAACGCTGCTGAAAGTGCTAAATGTGTAAGTATATGTTGTCTGAGCTGTAATAACACCCCCCCCCCCCCCCCCCCCCATTTTTGAAAGTGTATATCTCCGGCCCTGTGTGCTCTAGCACCCTGCAGACAGTTTTGGCTGTTTCCACATGATGGCAGCAAACACTGGAAATAAGAATGTTGTCTGTATCATGTTTTACGCAAGATTTATTCAAATGGATCTGAAGGGAATATTACCTTTTTAATGTCATTTCCGCCTACCCAAATCTCTCCAAGACCCAAGTCTCCCCATATACAGTGGTATAAATGCAATATCCCAGTGTCACAAAATATTTTTTTTTCCAGTGTTTGCTGACATATGCTGGAAACAGCCTAAACTGTCTGCAGGGTGCTAGAGCACACAGGGCCTGAGATATACACTTTTGAAAATTAATTTATAACCAAAAAATCAAAGTGCCTCTTTTTTGGGTTTATTAAAGCTCAGACAACATATACTTACACGTTCATCACTTTCAGCAGCGTTTCATGTCACTTCAAAGGGTTTCCTGTAAAATGACACCAACATTGTGTATTCAGAGACCACTGTATGTGGGAATGGGAAGCTTTTCAATTTGGGTCGCCAACATCCAGGCGGAGATGTTCCCAGAGTAATTTAGTGTAAATAAGTTACTTCGTGTAAAACAAATGCCAAAGTGATGCATATCTCCAGAAAGTAGAGCTTTCACATGGTGCCACACATGAGGTCAGAGCTCCTCCACAGACATTTAACATTTAAAGTATATACTTGATGACATCATTCCAGACCCTGATCAGGATCCGTGGAGTTTCAGAGGTTAGAGAGGACTCTGTTGTGCTTCTGTCCATGATCTGTCTTCAGTGTGTGATGTTGCTGTTTGAGCATGAGAAAGCTCCAGTTCTTCTCTCTATCAGTGTCAGTGTTCCTGAACTCCTGAAACGCCTCCATTGTAGTCTTGAGTTTTCCTCCGGGAACCAACACGTCACAATATTCCTCATTATAATAATTCATACGCAGAATAAAGGGGCGGGGCCTGGTTGAGTTAGTTAGTTGTGTGTTGAAACTGGCGGTTATGGTAAGGGGCGGGGCATTTCCCAAACACCAATCACAACACACTGCTCCAGCCGACCAATCAGAGCACAGTGTGCTTTTCAGAAGGAGGGGCTTCATAGAGACAGGAACTAAACAGAGTTACTGACAGACTGGGAAGAGAGGAGCCGCAACAATGGAGAATATGAGGAATAATCAACATTCAAGCAGGAAAACCTGCTCTAGTAGAGCCAGAAAACAACAGCAAGACTTTGAGAAAGGCAGAATAAGGACTCTTTAAAATAATACAGCTACAGCAAGATCGAGATGTAATAGAGTAACTTATTGTTATTGTCCACAGTCACTGTGAAATATTATAATATGTTATTAGAGTAAGAATCTAATATCATCAGATTAATCTAATAATGATTTTAATGTACGTGTGAGAAATATAAATGTGGAGCATTCATTCACAGTAACAACTAAATCATATTTATATAGCAGTGTTGCGTGAGTCTTTGATGCATGACTGCATGAATATCTGTTTTTATGTGAATTTGCTTGAGGGTATGTAAATTATATTCATTTTTTTTTTTACAGTTTTAATATAGTTCTTACACTCATTTCAGTAGTAACTCCAGGATAAATCTTCGTTTGCGGATAAGATTATTAAAAGATATTCATGTTCATTGAAGATTTTTTTTTCCGGCTCAATGCACAAATGATCATCATCGAGAGATACGGCCTCCAAGTATTCAGAATATGGTTATTCAATCTCTGACTCTTAAACTATTCCATTACCTACAATCCTAAATATGTGTTTGATAGCTTGGCAAAGTGGTTATCACTGCTAACCATAATGTTAAAGAAAGTTCTACATACACCGATCAGGCATAACATTATGACCATCTTCCTAATATTGTGTTGGCCCCCCTACTGTTGACCCTGAAGATGTGCTGTGGTATCTGGCACCAAGATGTTAGCAGCAGATCCTTTAAGTCCTGTAAGTTGCGAGGTGGGGCCTCCATGGATCGGACTTGTTTGTTCAGCACATCCCACAGATGCTCGATTGGATTGAGATTTGGAGGCCAAGTCAACACCTCAAACTCGTTGTTGTGCTCCTCAAACTATTCCTGAACCATTTGTGCTTTGTGTCAGGAGCATTATCCTGCTGGAAGAGCCACAGCCACCAGGGAATACCGTTTCCATGAAAGGCTGTACATGGTCTCAACAATGCTTAGGTAGGTGGTACGTGTCAAAGTAACATCCACATGGATGACAGGACCCAAGGTTTCCCGGCAGAACATTGCCCAAAGCATCACACTGCCTCCGCCGGCTTGCCTTCTTCCCATAGTGCATCCTGGTGCCATGTGTTCCCCAGGTAAGCCACGCACACGCACCCGGCCATCCACGTGATGTAAAAGAACACGTGATTCCTCAGACCAGGCCACCTTCTTCCATTGCTCCGTGGTCCAGTTCTGATGCTCACGTGCCACTGTTGGTGCTTTCGGCGGTGGACAGGGGTCAGCATGGGCACCCTGACTGGTCAGCGGCTATGCAGCCCCATACGCAACAAACTGAGATGCACTGTGTATTCTGACACCTTTCTATCAGAACCAGCATTAACTTCTTGAGCAATTTGAGCTACAGTAGCTCTTCTGTTTGATCGGACCACACAGGCCAGCCTTCACTCCCCACATGCATCAATGAGCCTTAGCCGCCCATGACCCTGTCTCCGGTTCTCCACTGTTCCTTCCTTGGAGCACTTTTGATAGATCCTGACTACTGCAGACCGGGAACACCCCACAAGAGCTGCAGTTTTGGAGATGCTCTGACCCAGTCGTCTAGCCATCACAATTTGGCCCTTCCTTGCTCAAATCCTTACGCTTGCCCATTTTTCCTGCTTCTAACACATCAACTTTGAGGACAAAATGTTCACTTGCTGTTTAATATATCCCACCCACTAACAGGAGCCGTGATGAAGAGATAATCAGTGTTATTCACTTCACCTGGTCATAATGTTATGCCTGATCGGTGTATATATATAATAGAAATTAAATCATATGAATTAAAACCTATAATATTTCTCTTGCATGACATTCTTTGTTACATTCAAACAGTTGCAATAAACTACTGTATATACTGTATATGAAACTAATGAGAAGAACAAAGGCAAATTTTGTTAAGTTATGTGTTGAATCACAGATGAAATAGAGCTTGATCTATTCATTCTACTTTATTATTACAATTAGTTGCATTGCCTAAAAATAAAATAAAATAAATAAAAAGCTCAACCAATAAGTGTCAAGAACAAGAACCACTAGAAATATCTCTCAACAAGCAGAGCTGATCATTTATTGATACACAGAAAATACAATACACAACACTATCTATGATTATGAAGTACAACGGATTAATAATCACAACATGCCCTCACACTCATACAGAACTCATTAAACATGATTACTACAGTTAAATATTGTTTTGATGTGTTAGAATTACTTTCACATATTTGATGAAATGCAAAGAAGAGCTGACCGTTTCTTTTGTAGTGTAGTAGACAAAAATGAATGAGATGCTTGTAGACATTTCTGATCAAATAATTCTCCCTTCTACTTATGCAATACTCTGAAGACATCACTCAAATTTCATGATGGCTTTTGTGTTATTTTTTGCCAAATCTTTGTGGCACAGCCATGCTCCATATCTGTCCGGGAACCGTCTCCCAGTCCCGAGACTGTATCCTTTCCTCTGTGGACAAGCCACTCCGAGCCCCCCGACCAAACCTGGAAAGCAGAAGAATAAAAGCAGAACATTTCTGTCTCTTTAATGCCAGAAAATATCTTATGGATCACCCACAATCTGACATGTTAAAACTGGTGTACAATATTAGAGAACAGCTGAGGAGAGGTGTCTACGCCATGCCAACTAACCACGGGGAACCTCAGGGTTCGGTCTTGAGCCCCTTCCTCTTATTACATCACTGAGATCTTCCTGCATGTTTCCCTACCACCGCTACATCAATGACATGCCCTATCAAAACTCGCAAATGACCCAGAATAAGACAACGTTTTTGGTTCTCAGTGGACCCAAGAGCTGCCGACGTAATGTTTAAAGAACAGCACCCATGTTTTTACGTGTATGATTGATGCATTTCTCATGTTATTGCCTTTCTTCATTATCGTTTAAGGTGGTTACTTTAAAGATTATAATGTGCAGGGAACGGTTGTAATATACGCACCGCTGGGGCTGGTGCAGCACTGAAGGGTTGCGTTCGTATCGCTGAGAGCCATGGAGTAAAGACCGCAACATCTCTACCAGAAGACGATCTTCCAGTAGATGATCCATCTGCTCTTCAGTGGCCTGATACACATCAATGACAGTCATCATCATCATCTCTGTTCTTCACAAACACTGATGTTACACAGTATTTCGGTTTACTTGAATGTCGGTCAAATATGCTAAAATTGGGTACAGAAACAAGCTGTCTTTTTGAGAACTTTCCAAGCCATATTTCATAACCATAAGAATCGTAAAAGTACTCAAATAGGATTCTTAAGAGTTCATGACGTGAATTATACCATCCAACAAGAAAAAAGATGTCTTGGTACTTTTATTGGTTGGAATGGTACTTTTAAATGCATTGTGATAAAAGGGAATGAGATTCTGCGAATGAAAGAAAGGCATTGGACCGTTCATGAGTAGGATATATTACTGAACTAAAGTTAAAGATAATAGAATACTAATGAATTGTGATGTCTCTTACCCCTCGACTCTCCAGCATGTTCCCGTCGGACACCTCGCGTGATTCCAACAGGAGTTTGCTCTGCTCTAGCATGTCATCTTTCTGGATGGACTGGCTCATATCAGTCATCACCAGCAGCACGCCCATCACCAACCACACACCTGCATCCATTACTACAGTTTGACCAGTTCAGTCTCTGCTCATGTGTGTCTGCACTTGTGCTGTGGTGTATGTGGAGCAGATCTGGCCAAGCTTTGGAACGGCCGTGGCGACTGTCCTTATATACAGTGAGCGTGTGACTCCAGAGACTGATGAGTGACTGATGGCCCATCTGTGATGCTGGGGATTTAGTGATGGTCTGTATGATGGATCCCACAGGAGCTCAGGGATGAACATACTTATTAAATCTCATTAACAGATCAGCAAACACTCACTCTCCCAATACATTGGCCAGCCCTTTCTTTGCTCATATCAATCAATGACGACATGGCCAAAATCAGTTCATTAAAGTCATTAAAGACAGAGTAATAACATACTCATATGGAAAGATATATATGATTGAGGTCCTGAAGTCTCTATACATTAACATTTATCTAAATGACAGCAAATCCACTGATGACTCTAATATAATGTTTTTGTTTTACATGCTTACAAAAATGTTACTTTATTAGAATACTAAAAACTTTTGAATGCTATCAATGGGGGAAAAAAACTAAGGACTTAAATACACAAGGGAAGATCATTAACAGAACAGGGAACAGGTGTGTAACTCAATTAGAAACCATAGCAACTAACAATGAACGAGAACTCAGGAAAGCCAAAAAATAACAAGATCATTACAGTAACCAAAATGAGTCCAACTGAGGAGGGAGGGAGGGGTTCCGGAGGAGGACGCGGATCTGGAGAGGAATGTGACAAGGAGAGGCTGGCAGAGGGAAACCACATGGAAGAGACAATGGAGGGAGGAGCCAGATGAAGACCCAGAGCACAGCCAGGACGAAAGCCCAAAGCAGAACCAATGGAGGGAAAAGCCTAGGTGGAGCCAGGAATCCAACCGATAGCAGTGGAACCAGGGGAGTCGGAGACCCAGGTGGAGCCAAGGAGACGAAGAGACCGCAACACCATTGAACCAGGAGGCCGAGGTGGGGCCGCAGTGACGAGTGGCTGAGGTGGAGCCAGTGGGACTGAGGACCAAGGAAGAGTCAGAGGGAAGCAGGAGCCCGACGGAGTCGAAAGGGTGAAGCGACAAGGTGCAGCCGAAAGCCTGGAAGTCCGTGGTGTAGGCAGAGTGCCAACTGACCAAGGCAAAGCCTGAAGGACGAGGGAGCCCGGTGGAGCTGTGAGGACGACAGTCCCAGGTGGAGCCGAGGGTGCCAAAGTGTATGGTCGATGGGCAGAGTGACAGGCTCGGTGGCCCAAGGTTGAGTCAGGGGACCCACATACCAAGGTGAAGCAGGAGACTGGAAGGCCTGAGGCGGATCCAAGCGGCAGAGCACCAAAGGACGAGCTGAGGGATTGAAGGGAGCCAGCAGAGGCGGTGCTGAGGACCTGGGTGGCTTATGCAGAGGAGGTGGGAGAGGGAGGTTGGGTAGGACCATCAGTGACGAAGGAGACATGGAGCTCAGTGGGACCAGCAGCAAAAAAGAAGACTTGGAGCTGGGTGGGAAAAGCGACAACGAAAAAGACTTGAAGCTGGGCAGGACCAGCGATGATGGGAATAATCCTTTCCCATTCCTCAAATAATTGTGTAGGGACTGGGCATAACACATCCTCAGTGGTGGGAGTATGGAAAGGCTCTGCTCCATGAGAACGGCCACAGGAACGGACAGTGTTTCCGGCTCTCGCACCTGGTCAGACTTTCTGTTGAGCTGAAGCTCCGGGATGAAGTTGGGCTCGGGTGTGGCGGGCACTGAGTCTGCGGTGGGCTCGGGCTGTGGGTCCATGATGGACGTGGTTGACGGCTGACTGGGCTCTGTGTCCGGAGCGGGGCTAATGTTGCCTCATCTGCGAGGTAGATGGTGAACGGAGAATCATTTTGGACCGTCACCCACTCCACATAATCGGTGAAACTTCCCAGAGGACCGTCCATGGGCAGGTCTGGATGGGTGAGGCACGCCAGATCTAAGGCTATGTTCACACTCTCAGTCCAAATCCAATTATCTGTGTATCTGATCTAAAATTATTGACTTCCACACTGTGTATCGCAACTGTTCAGATTTGATTTGTTGAGTTTAGCTATTATTTAGATGGAGATATAAAGTCAGAATGACTTTAAAATGTCATCAGAATTACTTTTCTTAGAATTGTGAGATTAAACTCGTAATTGTAAGAAAAAAGTCTGCATTCTGAGATAAAAAGTAGCAATTACTTTTTCTGTGGTGGAACCCAGCTAACAACAACATGTTCTAAAACATTTTGCTAACGTTCCCATTACGTTATGAAAGCGTTATTTCTGAACGTTCTCTGAACGTTCAAAAGCTCCAGTTTTTTAAATGTTTTAAAACGTTTTTTCTTGGTTATGTGAACATTACGGGAACATTCCATTCTATCATTCCAACATTATGGGAACGTTACTTTTGAAAGTTCTGAAACTAGTAACATTTAAAAAAGATCCAACTAAATGTTTTCCATGAACGATGTATAAATAATGTTTCTCTACCAGATAACTTTGAACATACTGGAAGAACATTTTGTTCATAGCTTTGAGAAAACCTTGCCAGAACGTTAGCTAAAGTTCTGTGAACATTCCCTTTTAGCTGGGAAACAAGTTTCCATTAGCTCCCATACTCTCATAAGTTAACGCATTTGCTAACCAGCTGAAACCTGAACGCACACACACACAGAGAGGGATAAAACACAATCTGCCATTAAAGTGCTGGTCATGTCATCAGGGACGGACCTACGCAACACATCCATTAACCACCATGACAACTAATAGGCTTACGACTGAAGCGTTGAGGTTATCAGATCATGCGTCTCATCACAGCTTCTGTAGAGCTTTGGAGAGGTGCACTGGTTTTGATGTGTTGACTAACATATAATGTAAAGTACTAGATTATAATTTTAACTGTAGTTTTATTTGATTTTACAATACATTTTAAATGTACTAATTTGCAACTTCCTTACAAATGTGTAATTACAAACATAAAGAAAAGTGTGTGTACTTCTTTTTCAGAAGGTAAACTACACTGAATGAACCTCTGAGACATGAGCAGAAGAAAACAGAGTAAAGTTGATTTCTACTGTGCAAACCTAGGTTTATTTATGATATGAACATCATGTGAAGTGGCGCATGATTGATGCTTTTGAAAGGTCATTACATCATGAAGCCGTTTCACGAGGCCTCGTGTCTCCATGTCAAAAGAAACAGAACTTCCTGTCATGTCCTCATATGCACACATCAGTGTATTAACATCTTATTAAAGTGTGCATACACTGAGATCTGAGAGACAAACACTAACTTAAAGCAAAAAAGACCTCACTTATTTTGACTCTTTAAGTGCACTTCATATTATCAGGCTCTTCTATGCACAGGTTATATTTCTATTAAATGATTTTCTACAATGCTGTACATTTACTGCACAATCTTCTCTGTTTTATGAGTTATTTTCTGCAGATTCACACACAGGGCTTCTGCAGGCTTAATGAAGGTAAATTTACCTTTTTAAGAGCAATTAAAGACAATGTAAGGAATAAATTGACAACAACACGTCAATATGTGCTCTAATGTAAATGAGTATTAGTGACACTTCAGAGTTTAAAATACAATTTCCAACAGATCTCCATTACTTTTGAATTCATTTGACCAAAAACAGCTTCAAGTTTGAGATGAGAAATCTTGTGAAAGTGATTTTATGATTAAAACAAGAGCAAATATCTGCCAGTGTGTTCATAAAAATCAACTTCATTCAAATGTTAGTCAGTTTCATACCCAATGACAGATATTTGTTCTTGTTTTAAGCTCAAACTCTCTTCATTCTGTTCAATTCCTCAGAAAACAAGACTTCATTTCTTCATTTTGCATGTCATTAATGAATCCTGAGTTAAGGATGTTTTGAGTTTGTGCTGGAAAACTAAAATCCTGAGGAAGAACATCATTTCTGCAGCGCATGCGGTTTAATGTACAGCCTTATGAAATCTGTTTGATTGTTTTATAGTTGAATTTTTCTGCTTTAATGGTCAGATTAAATGTGACTGACTCTCGTTCGTCTTCTGAACACAAATGAAGATATTTGTAATGAAATGGGAAAGATTTCTGTCCTCCATTGACAGTCTAAGCAACTTCCACTGACGCTTCAGAAAGTTCATAAAGAGATGGTAAAACTGATCCGTACGGATCGAGCGGATTATTCCAGATGTTCTGAAGAGACTCGATGGCTTTATATGATGAAGGAAAGTCTGACGGGTTCGGGCGACATTAGGGCGAGGAAATGATCACAGGATTCTCATTAATGGGTGAACTGGCCCTTTAAGTGTTCGGACTGACTGTTGAGTTATTCATACAGAATTTGACCAATCCCGTGTCATTCTGCATTATACAGTAAATTACATTTCAAATGAAGACCCGCGGAAACCCTGCACACAGATCAATGCTTCAATTGTTTGTTTCTGTAGCAATAAAACATTTGACATCAAACTTCAAGCTGGTGACGTTTTGGCCCTTTATTGGTTTGTCAGCACGTACAGTGAATAATGTACATCAGGTTTATCAGGACACAAGGGCATGTGGACCACATCTCGCAAACATAAATACATCTCAGCCATTCTTTCTTCCATTTTCATGTTTCAAAGCATGGAATGTGTTTAAAACAAGCACAAGCAACTGTGTTACACCACTATAACTCCCGTTATTACGAGAGAAACAAACAGTAAAGTCATCAGACTGGCATTTCAGAACAAACATGAATGAGACGATCTCTGGAGAGGAAACTTCAGAAGATCAATGACAAGACTTCAGAATGACATGGAAAGAAGCAAATTGATTTAAAGGCACTTCTGTGGTTTCTTCAAAGGTTTTTGAAAACTGTATTGCATCTTATCGAACTATACGTCATCAGAAACCGGTTTCGTTCTCAAACACCTCGCTGTCAGATGATCTGATGACCAAACAGAAGAAGGTTTAAAGTAGTCATGCACAATAAAAATCTTGCAAATGGAAAAAAGCAGCATGGATGCAAAATGATTCGATGAAAAGGATGAATGATTTATTGATGGAAACAAGGCCATTCACTGTCAGTTTTCGGCCCAGTGTGTCCAGAATGATTTGGGGCTTTGAAGACGAACAGCAGATCATGAGCCGCTTGTGCCGTTCCTTCAATAAAATAAATACTCATTCTTCTTTTTTTCACTTAAAACTTTTTTTATGGTGAAAATATTCCTACGGCTCATAAAACACTTCATGGGTTTATTCATGTCATCAAAAACATCAAACGTTTAAGAACCTTTAAATAAATCATCTGGTCTGCCAGTCATAAACGGTTAAATTATCTTCACAGACTCTGTGTCGTTTCTGTAATGAATTATTTTAAACATATATCTCTGCAGATGTTGCAGTAAATAACTTCACTATCAGTTCTGCCAGACCTACGATAGTAGATCTATAAAACCATCAGGATCAGGAAACAGAGAAGAAAAGAAACACATGTTTGGATTGAACGGTTTGTCACAGTATGGACGTCCCTCACATCAGAAGAACAAGCGTTCATACTTCGGATGCGATCATGTGTTGGGTTCAGGAATCGAACTCTGGCTGTTCATCGATAAGAGCGGCTGGTGGGAACTGAGCCGAGCCTCTGAAATCCAGACGAGAGACGCCGAGAGCGACCAGACAGCGCCAGACCTGAGGACAGAGCGAAACAAGCGTCACCTGACAGAAGAGCGAGCACACACACACACACACACAACAACGGCTAATAACTGCGCATCTATACACGCAGGAGAAAACTCCCACCATGAATTTGGAGTATTTTAAACGAGTGATGCCGGCCTGAGGTCAGTCATTTGCATAAAACACGGCCATATAAGGGAATTCTGCAGAGCCTCTCAGCAAACTAAAGACACGCAGCAAAAAGCCAGTGGGTCAAAACCAGTTCAAACCATAGACTTGTGTAAAACAATGGCCGTAGTGTCCGTGGCGTCACCAGTAGGTTTCTAAACAGCATTTTTGAAGCCCATTTTGACGGCCGTCGCCATCTTGGCAGCGCGTCACTCCCAGATAACAGGCAAAGAGGCGGGACGTGGGCAGAGCTGAGGTGACGTGATGGCAAACAGACAGCAGACAAACGGCAATCCACCTGTCACTCAAGTGGCCACGCCCTTAATTATGCAGAACTTTAATGCTTAACCACTTACACCCCGAAGGCATTTTTTTATGATTTCACGTATTAGTGGCATACTTAAAAGTAATGGCTTATAACTCTACAAAAAACAAGATATATGTGTGTGCATGGTCTCATTTGACAGAAAACCTTTTTAAATATTGAAAAAAATATTGCTCATGTTTGGAGGTTCTTATGTTACATCACTGCTGAGAAAAAGTGATGCACACGCCACAATACAGAATACAAATATTTATAATTACATAGAATAAGTAACAAGTAATAAGATCCTGGTTGATGGGTGATGATTTTTCAGTGCCCTCCTATTCTATGGCGCACGGTAAATCCAGTCAATCAGGGCGATCAGGCCAATCCAAGCGCGCTCCAGCTGTAGGAGAGTGTCTGATTGGCTCTCTACACATCGTCCCTCCCACCTCACCCGAGATCCAGTGTCCATTGGCTGAACTTTCACATGACGGCGCGTCATGATCCGTGTGATTGCGGAAGTAAGCGTGTCTTAAAATTCACCCCCTCACAGTTGTCATGAAGGGCAAAATGAGCACTTTTTGTACCAGGCTGTAAACATGTTTTTCTGCTTTGAAGTTGGGCATTTTAACATGGGGGAGATACAGATTTGACTCCCTTCTGGAGACGGTCTCTAGTGGCCAGTCGATGAATTGCAGTTTAAGTCACTTCTGTGTTGGATTCAAGAGAGAGACCGGGAGGTTGCCGCTTGGTTCAAACACAATAAACACCTTTAACACAGACTCAGATCACGGCTCTCATTAGCAGCTGAACATGCGTGTTATAAAGAGAAACCTCACAGCTCCAGCTGTTCTGACTCTGTCGCTGTCTATGATGGAATATATTTAAGATGAAATATCTAAGAATAAAACTTCATCTGACGAGCTGCTGACCTGCAGGATCTGCACAACTTCAGCGAATGATGTCAACTGAAGGATGCTTTGACTGTAACAGTGTTCAGATACTGTGCATGAGCTCACCAGATAGATGACGAAGCTCAGATAGGCGATGGAGAGTAAGGCAGAGAAGACGTAGAGGAGGGTGCTATTGAGAGCCGTCACGTACACCACCACAAAGTACATGTTGATGGCACACACCACCAGGATGAGCACACCGCCGCTGATCTTCCACACGCTGAAAACACACAACAATCTCTCAGAGTTCACTGGAAAACATGATGTTGATCAGATCTAGACTGCAACAGGAGGTAAAGTCAATCATGGGAAACCATCTGGCTGATTTGATCAAGTTTGCATATTTCCTACTGTGAAGCTGCTTTGATTCAATCTGTATTGTGTAAAACGCTATTTATAGTTTTCGCATGACGTCACACCCTTATATTGGAGGGCAAAACAAGGCTTTCCTCCATACGGCGCCAGTCATTTTCACCAGAGCTAGAGCAGTAAGACAATGATATTAAATACCAAATCCAGCTTATTGATGGAGACTCTATACAGGCGAGCAGATGAACACACCCCGCCCATTCTCCACAGAACCAGCATCATCATGTTGTTAACCATTCAGAGTTTGCAGTGAAGTACAGTACGGATACTCACAGTCCGTTGGCAAAATCGTTCATTAGTGACGTGAGACTGGTGAAGGTCAAGATGGGGATCAGAGCAAACGGCAGCTGTTGGAAACAGAGCAGAAGATCAGAACAGCGCGTCCCCCTACAGAGTCAGGCGCGTCCCCCTACAGAGTCAGGCGCGTCCCCCTACAGAGTCAGGCGCGTAGAGTCAGGCGTGTCCCCCTACAGAGTCAGGCGCGTAGAGTCAGGCGTGTCCCCCTACAGAGTCAGGCGCGTAGAGTCAGGCGCGCCCCCCTACAGAGCCACGTGCGTCCCCCTACAGAGTCAGGCGCATAGAGTCAGGCGCGTCCCCCTACAGAGCCACGTGTGTCCCCCTACAGAGTCAGGCGTGTCCCCCTACAGAGTCAGGCATGTCTACAGAGGCGTGTCACATGTACCTGCATGCTCTGCAGCACGTTGAGGAAGTCGTTCATGCCGGTGAGATGCCGCACATCCTGAAAGATGGCTACCAGAAGAGTGGGGAGTATGGCGATGGAGCGCGTCAGCAACACGCGAGCGAAGCGAGACCAGCGCAGGTTCAGGAAACCCTGTGAGAAAAACCAGCTCATTCCCAAACGCAATGCCATTACATGAACAAATACAGAGGAATGAAGCTGAAACACGCAGATCTGTAGATGAACATACCTCCATCACAAACTGACCAGAGTAGGTTCCCGTCATAGTTGAACTCTGTCCAGCCGCAAGGATCCCAATCGCCCAAATATACAGCGCAGCAGGGCCAAAAAAACAGCCCAAAACCACACCCTTCAGTCACAGGAAGACAAAACAAACCGTTCATTCAGAAGGACACAAAGCTCATGTCAATATTGGACTGAATATAACATTGCGGTGATTGTTTTAATTAAAGTGGTTGAAGTAAAACACTACAGGCAAAACTACTGCTTTTCCGTTCACTGGTAAATTTTGGGCTGTTTCTGTAACATCTCCTTTCATACCAGTGGAAAGAAAACATTCAAAATATACTTTTAAGTGTTCATTTTATTGCACTTTATTTGCATCTCTACATTTCAGTCTTTAAAAGGCGGTGAGTTTGAGTCAGAAATCTCACTTCAGCAGCTTCACACACACCAAACTTTAGTTTTATATTCTGAAGGGTTGTTCATAGATCATTCACCTGATTTATACAACATTTTACACCTAAAAACATGTAAAAATGTATTTGTTTTCATTTTTTTGACAGTATTTTCATATTATCATCCAAAATCTCTTCTGTAAAAACCTTTAACGCTAATATGTCAACAAATCAAACAAGAATTATGAACCTGCTTTATCCAATGTTCAGATTTCTGTTCTGGACATGTGTGCAAATTACTGCATATTTAATTAGATACTGATTCATTTGCATATTTGTAGAGTTTGTCATACAAAACATTTTGTAATTCTTAATGTAAATCAATCCACTGGGAAAGTATGGTATTATCCATTAGTTTAATTGTTTTCTATTCAGCGGTCTTGCCTAAAGCCAAAAGCTGAGTCATTGAACATGAGCTTTTGACCCACAGGTGGCGCCGTCACCTCCTCAGCTCATATCCAGTTATGAATATGCTGATCCTCAGGGTCTGCTCACGAGAATGGCAATATGAGATCATAACACAATGAAACATGTGTGACATCAGTTTTGGCCACATGCAAAAACAAGAGAGAACCAACCAAATATTAATAACTGATAATGCTGTAGTCAATGTGTGCTTCTTCCTGTCAGCTTTTTGTTTTTCTGTGCATTTGCTTGAATAGTAAAATAAAACCTCTAGCTGTAGTTTGCCTTTTTTTGCCAAATAATTTGATCAGATAATTACTTTAACTTTAGTGTTTTCCATCATATTTAACATATTTTAAAATATGACACATTTTCCTGATATTTTGATGTTTTAATCACACTTGTAGGATCATTAAAAACAAATCTCCCCTCCGGACGTCACTTTTGGACACTGCTGTGTTCAGTGTAAATTATTCCAGTGATTGTTTCTGTCATACCCCTTTGTAGATGTCGACTTCCAGCGTGTCGTTGTTGGCTGGGAAGAGATTACTCTGAGGACTTCCTGTCGCATTACACTGCTGGCCCTGAAGGGAACATGTCAGTCAAGAGTTTAGAGAAACCGCAGTCATACATTCACACATCAACTCCAATGTGAACCGCACTCAAATATACCAATTAGGGCTGTCACGATTCCTCGATTAAATTTGAGTACTCAATTAAAAAAAATTCTCAATTGCCATTTGTCGGTGTCGAGTAACAGGCAAAATACCGGAAGTGGCCATTCCACGGACGAGAATCCATGAACCGCATTATTAGACCATTTTCTAAGGCTGCACAATGTATTAAAAGCAGTTGAAAACATACTACAGCACAGCGCTTTAATTATTCACATGCGTGCAGGTGACGTGTGTCTCAGAGCGGCTCCGTTCACAGTAAACGCTGCTCCATCTCTGAATGTGCTGAGAGTTTGGATTGCTTATAACGTGCGCCATTTCATCGGATTTATAAGTCATTTATAAGCCTACGCCAACACAGGAGAATATATCATTATACGTTTCTAAATATGCAAACTGACCATCGCGATTTCAAAATAAAAGCCTCGCTCGGAGTTTGATGTCCACATGTTCTTATTCAAGAAATTACAGTGGCTGTAGCATTTCCATCGTAAAGAAGTTGCCAAATATTAAAGATCAAGTTAACATTTGGATTAAATATCATTTGGTCAGTATTAAACCAGGATCTGCTGTAAAGTGTAACACCAGCAGGTGTTTGTTATAATACATAATGTGTTTTATAATACATAATACATACAGTGTTTTTCTATAAAACTATAAATCACTTGATTTTGATACTTTATTTGAAACAAATATTACTGCGTCATTGTTATTATATATGTATTTCAAGTCATTTTAAAGGCTTTTGTTTGCTTAGGTCTATTTTTATTACCACCCAAAAAATATCCGATTAATCGACAAAATAATCAACCGATTACCAAAATAATCGTTAGTGACAGCCCTAAGAGCAATATAAACATCTCTAACAGGAAGCTGATATAAAGTGCTCACCACTTCCATGTTTGTCTTGCCGTAAAACGCCTCAGCAAAGACGGCCACCACAAACACATTGATGAGGAAGGAGACGAAGAGCGCGATGGAGGACTCGATGAAGTAGTACTTGTTGGCCTCCTTCACCTCTTTCTTGTTGCTTCGATTGATGTCTCGAGACTGAAGCAAAGAAAAAACACAAGACTGATTAAACGTATCAGATGGAATCAGCGCAGCTGTAAAACCAATTACAGTAATAACACACGTTTTCACTGATTTATTCACATATTTCGCCAAAATTATGAAGTATAAAACATATAAGTTTAGAATGACTGGAGAAGATTTATAAATGTCACCTTGGAACTATGCAGAAATACAGAATGCGGTCACGATTCCTCGATTAAATTTGAGTACTCAATTTAAAAAAATTCTCAATTGCCATTTGCCGGTAACAGGCAAAATACCGGAAGTGGCCATTCCACGGACGAGAATCCATGAACCGCATTATTAGACCATTTTCTAAGGCTGCACAATGTATTAAAACCAGTTGAAAACATACTACAGCACAGCGCTTTAATTATTCACATGCGTGCAGGTGACGTGTGTCTCAGAGCGGCTCCGTTCACAGTAAACGCTGCTCCACATGAACTGAGCGTCTTGAACTCCATCTCTGAATGTGCTGAGAGTTTGCGGTTCGGAAACTCTGATGTCAGGCCGCTGGACACTGCTAATTCTGTGTGTCTGCTAACGATTGAGACAACGTTTAATGAACTGACTTCAAACCAATATAAGTGACAGGGCTCTGGACCACAGGCAGAGTTTGGGGCACTACCCCCCAGACCAGAGCCAATTATTTTGTCTGAACGATGAATAAAAAAATAAATAAAAAAAAAAGTATACATATATAAAATTCATATTTTCTCATTTTATTTGTCTTATCTTATCCTTTTAGTGTAGAATGAGTAAAGCTGATTACATTTTTAGGCTGCTCTAGCTCAGTGGTCTAACAGCGCTCGTCAATGTCAAAAACGATCGAGATGGCCAATCAGATCAAAGTAGGCGGGTCTTACCGTCACAACGCAACGAGAGTTCGTGGAAAGATGTAAGTAGATGCAAGTCAACTGTTTTATGATAGAAATGTTCAGCTACCGTCAGTAATAGATTATCTAGTGATGCAAAATATTCAACTTTTTATGAAATGTCACCGTTTTGAATAGAAAAATGCGATTTCATGTAAATGAACGTGACAAGGCAAAAAAACGTATGCATTTCTACATATTAGACATACGAGTAAGAGTGAATGTGCACATTTTAAAATAAAATATTATGTGCAAATAGTTCAAACTGATTACTTCATTAGCCTACTACAATTAGACCTAGAATTGTAGTTAATACTTTATTTATTCAATTCCTTTATTATTATTATTTATAACAATATAAATGATACCCCAAGGTGCTCTGGACTCTTCCCACTGCTCGCTCAGGTGCGGCTGAACTTTCTCAGGTCGCACCCTTGTTTTATAATAATGCATGTTGATAAATCATTCGCTTGATTTCTATATGCTGGTTTTGCACTGATGTAAAGATTGACGTGACAAAGCTTGATATTGGCAAAATATTTTAATCTGAACATTGCTTATTTAAAAGAAAACATTACTAAAATATTATCGCACATAACATATATAGCAAAAGTATTATTGCCATAAGTGTTATTATTTTATTTATGTAATATTTCCATGGCGACGCATTTTCACATTTTTCCTTTTTTAATTAAAATATTAAAAAAACTTGCTGGCTACATCATCCTGATATTCCGAATCACAAACAAATTTTTTGAAAAAATATAATGATAGAGATATACACTCACCTAAAGGATTATTAGGAACACCATACTAATACTGTGTTTGACCCCCTTTCGCCTTCAGAACTGCCTTAATTCTACGTGGCATTGATTCAACAAGGTGAAAGCATTCTTTAGAAATGTTGGCCCATATTGATAGGATAGCATCTTGCAGTTGATGGAGATTTGTGGGATGCACATCCAGGGCACGAAGCTCCCGTTCCACCACATCCCAAAGATGCTCTATTGGGTTGAGATCTGGTGACTGTGGGGGCCATTTTAGTACAGTGAACTCATTGTCATGTTCAAGAAACCAATTTGAAATGATTGGAGCTTTGTGACATGGTGCATTATCCTGCTGGAAGTAGCCATCAGAGGATGGGTACATGGTGGTCATAAAGGGATGGACATGGTCAGAAACAATGCTCAGGTAGGCCGTGGCATTTAAACGATGCCCAATTGGCACTAAGGGGCCTAAAGTGTGCCAAGAAAACATCCCCCACACCATTACACCACCACCACCAGCCTGCACAGTGGTAACAAGGCATGATGGATCCATGTTCTCATTCTGTTTAATGGTTGTGCGTGAAAATCCCAGTAACTGAGCAGATTGTGAAATACTCAGACCGGCCCGTCTGGCACCAACAACCATGCCACGCTCAAAATTGCTTAAATCACCTTTCTTTCCCATTCTGACATTCAGTTTGGAGTTCAGGAGATTGTCTTGACCAGGACCACACCCCTAAATGCATTGAAGCAACTGCCATGTGATTGGTTGATTAGATAATTGCATTAATGAGAAATTGAACAGGTGTTCCTAATAATCCTTTAGGTGAGTGTATATATATAAAGAAAAAAATATAAAGATCATGTTAGTTGATCTATAATGCGTGATGTTAGTTTGCGCCACAGTTCAGAGAATCGGATCGGTCAGATTTACAACACGTTAGTTCGTCCACTTCCCCTTGAAATACATGAAAGTAATTGACCGGTAAACTGGGAGAAGAGTAGAGTAAACTTTAGTTACTACACAACGTGTCTCTGATATGAATATATCACGTCATTAATGGATTGTTATTGCCGCTTCCATAGACATCACTGAGTATTTAACAAACTATAAATGTATTGTTTTGCTAGTACTTATGTATTTAAATGTGTGAAATGTAAAATAAGCCTTATGTGGTTGAAAACACTGAATAGTAGGGATGTAAGGATACATCGTATATCGAGATATAAAAATGTGATGATGTAAACGATATGATTGGCGATATAGAGTTGTTTTATCCAAGCTTTAGCTTTACTGTGTTTATAAGGTATAATTCACTCAAACATGTAAATTCTGTCATCAGAAAACCAGAGAAAGATTTCTGTCCCTCCATTTAAAGTCCATTCCTCTCAAACTTAAAAGATCCAAAAAATGTCATCAGGGCATCATAAAAATAATCACTCGAGTGTGTAATCCCAACCCAAGTCTTCTGAAGAGACACGACAGCTTTATATGAGGAACAGATTTACTGTAGTGAACACGGACGATCAGATGCTCGCGGGAACAACACGAGAGTAAACGCAGAACTAACCCTTCAGTTTGGGAAGAGTCACGCTTTCTTGCGATTAGAACTGAGACTGATTGCATTGATCATCTAAAGCGCACACACACTCCTCAGACATCATTTAAATCACCAGATCACATTAAGTTTTAGAAGTGATTATTCAAAGTGTTTTAGATGGTTTATTATTATATATAGTGCATTAACCGCAGGAGACGCGCAAGCACCGGGAGAGTGTGTGTGTGTGTGTGTGTGTGTGTGTGTGTGGTGTAAGCCAAAGCGTGAAAGCGCATGCACTTGCACCAATGCGACAAAATTTTAACTCGCACATTATCAAAAAATTATTGCATTTGTGACAGTCGAGAGCCCCAAGTGACCCGAGGTGTGGTGCAGCTGACCTTAACGAGAGCCGAATGCAGATAGATGTTGTGAGGCATTATGACGGCTCCCACGATCCCGACGGCCTGCTCCAGCTGCACGGGTCCACAGCCGCTGCAGTACGGCACAAACATGCCCTTCAGCACCTCTGCCTGGTCCGGAGCCACACGCACATACTGCAAACACACACCACGGTCAAACACTGCCGCGCTCAAAGAGCCAATCTACAGAGAACGTGCTTTACTGAACCTCGAAGCCAAAGCTGAGCGCCATGATGGTGATGAGGAACCCAAAGAACGCCTCCAGCTTCCTCAGACCTGAGCAAAACAAACACTCTCATCAGATCCAGACACGAGTCGCTCTCGCCACTCTCACGCTGCTTCAGCGCTGACCTACCGTACTTATCCAAAAACAGGAACACAAAGGTGTCGACGATGGTGATCAGCACTCCGGCCCACAGAGGAATCCTGCAGAACAACAAACAAGCTTCAGATCAACTCTCACGCATCAAAGCATTGAAACCACTTCAGTTAAGAGCTGATCTGTGGAACAGCGGCTCATCAGCAGCTGAAGCACACGAGAGCGATGGCGTACCTGCCGACCGACAGCAGATTGAAGGCGATGGCACAGCCGATGACCTCCTGCATGTCCGAGCCGATGATGGCCAGCTCCACCATCAGCCACAGGATGATCCGCGGCACCTGCACACCACAGGAAACACTTCAGCACAGGAACAGGAAACACTTCACACAACGCTTCAGTTATAAATACACGTCACAATATGGTTGTGCACTATGAACGAACGCTAAACACTCGATAAAGGTCAAAGGGAGATTTTCTCTTTAAAGTCACCATGAATTCAAAATGGGTAATTCTTATTTTTTATGAAATATTGCAGTGTTTATTCTAAATGATTTATGGGTGCACATTAGGGCCGGGGCGATATGGCCAAAAATCATATCTCTGTATTTTTTGGTTGAATGGCGATACACGGTATATATCCCGGTATTTTCTATTTGGATAAAAAAAAAATCTTTATTTATTTTAATAATTTAATTTCACATCCTGCCCAATGATGTCCTAAAAACAATGTTGATATTGAAGGCTATAAACAAATACAGTGAATTTAATGTAGGCTATGCAATATATTATGTGCAAAAAGGGGGTTTACGCATTAAACATCGCAAGTATTTCTCTGTCTGTCAGCACAAGTATCTCTCAGAGCATCTGACAGGGCAAGCTGCTTTAAACTATATCTTACCAGTTATTTTGAAGGCCTTAATATAAAGCATGCGTCATGTTTAGGACAAGCTGTATCATGCATTTTCCCTGCATCAGCTCATTCTGCGTATTCCGCTATTTTTCAGATGCGTTCGTATCGATCTACTGTATATTGTTATAAACGGTATTGCCTCATTCCATATCGTGTCTAAAAAACATATCGATATATCGTACAAACTCGATATACCGCCCAGCCCTAGTGCACATCATTATAGTTTTAATAATCTTAAATCAGAATAACTTCTTCTTTTCTCTGATGACAAGGGCGGGGCAACCTGTCACTCACATGAGATCCACCAATAGCAAACCACAACCATCCAATCAATTCCCCACAGGCACAATCAAGCCCCGCCCTACATTTGTTCTTGTTCCTGAAGCGATTCACTCGATATACGGCACAATAGAGGAAGAAAAGACCAGCGCGACTTCACTTTAATAGTGTTTAATAATATTTGTTTACTTTATAAACATATACTTTTTTATTTGTATACTTTGTAAACATTTCATTTTGTGTATTGTTTTATTGCATAAATGCTCTGAGTTCTGTTATATATGAAAAGTTATTAAACTTGATATTAAGAGGACAACGCTTAAGTTTTAGTATGCCGTGGCCAGTGTAATTAGTTACTGTAATTTAATTACAGTTCATTAGTGTTAATGCGGCCACGCCCACGGAGCGCGTGTTCTTTTGAAAGTCAAAGCGATCCATGAGAGCAGAGTCAACGCCCACATCAACTCAAATAAGCGCATCAAGATTAGAGCATGTGCTTTACATCGTTTTGAGACACGGTGAGGAATAATCCTGGAATAATTTACCTCAGAAGAAAAGCTGTTTATTTCTAAGAGTAACGGATCCAGCCGAGGATTGTGAGGTAAGTTTATTCTGTTAGCGTCTGTGAATATTGAACCGCAAAAGACCGTTTAAATATGAATCCTGCTGCAACATGTCATAGACGTAAGACTGTTTAGACAAGATTTCTTTGGCCTGTTTTGGACAGATTATGAAGTGTTTATTGTAAAATAGCCTAGTGTCACATCAATAAAGCTTTTGTTCGCAAATTTCTGCTCAGATGCTATATGTTTTGTGTACAATAGGCTACTTGTTGTGGCCATTAAAATGTATTTTGTTTCATATTGATGTTTAAATATTATAGCCTAATGTTATTTTATAATTTAATTATGTTGATTATGAAAAGTGAACAGCACGAGTACAAAAGGACACATCATAAGATGCGCAATATGTCAGAAGACATTGAGTTTGTCAGAAATTATTTTGACCACTTCATTAAGTTTTGTTTTGTAGAAAGCCTTTCTTTAAAGTGAATTTCGTTTTGTAATGCATCTTAATTTTAATCAATGTTTCATCAGCCAATTGCCTGGATTTAATAAATAAGAAGAAAATACAGCAGACAAAAATGCATTGCACGGCGCGTCTCAAATGTCAAAATGATATTTGAGTGTTGTGTGTATCGGAAATCAAATGATTCAGAACATTTTTGCCATTGAAATGACTGGGAAAAAGTGTCCTAATCAACCTGAATTCACCCTACACTCCATGAAATCATAATTGCATTGCATTATGTTATTTTAAATCCCAAATATTTTACTAACATTCATCATTACCAATTATTCAGTTATTTGTATTTACTGAATACTGAATTGTGTTCAGTGTCTCAATATTACTGTTTTTGTAGCATGAGACTTCTTTCAAAAACATTCAAAATAGTAGTCAAATCTTATGATAATTTAAAATATAATAGGCCTTTGTAATGTGCCTTTGTTAACTATATTCTAAATAAACTATAACAAAATATATTTATTTTGTCTTGCTCCCGGTCACATACCTGACTCAAATGCTCATTCATTATGTGGGTTCTAATGTCTTCTCAGGTTTAAATCACAGCATTATTCATGATCATTCACACCCCTTCGCATACAGCCTTTGTAAAGAAAAAGTGTCTAACAAAATGTAAATCAATATATTGTGTTATGTGAATGAGTAGGCACAATGATTCTCACATCAGTTTGAAGCAAAAACCCTAGGCAACAACACCCATTAGTCTAAAGTCTTGTGGACACATATCTATTGTGTGTTTTGTTGCCTTAATTCAGTGACTTACTTTTTTTTTTTTTTTTTTTAAAAAACACGCATAAACGTTATTCTCTCAAAAATACAAGCATGTACATACATGTTGCTCACATATTATGGTAGCCCAGTTTGTGCTGAATAGTGTAATGACACTTTTGCCATTAATGTGTTTATAAGCAACTGAAAAAAGCACAAATTTCAGAGCATGTCAAAACTTCTGAAGAGCCCCAAAACTGTGCAGACCTGTAAGAGTTAACCTTCTCGCATTTGTAACACTTTGGTCCGTTAATAAGAATAATTTATGTCGTTTTATATTATTTATTTGAACAAATGAATCCTTGAAATCACTTAACTAGTCGAGACTGATATAGGATTTAGTAAGTAATTAGTAATAAGTAATTAAATACTTTTTGGAGAGTGTAATTTGTACAGTATTCTAATTGCACTATTGAAGATGTAATTAGTAATTAGTAATTCATTACATTTTTAGAGTAACTTACCCAACACTGGCTGTGACAGAAGCTTTAACAATTATTGTGGTATGAAAATGGTCCCGTCACAGGTTTTTATAAAGCAATCATTTGAAGCGCATGTATTTCTGCGGGATGCTGGTCTTGAACGTACCGTGGGGTAGTGGCGGTTGCAGACCTCGGCCAGGTGCATCCCAGTGACGACGCCGAGGCGCGCGGAGAGACGCTGCAGCAGGAGCCCGATGATGGTGGCGCCCAGCAGAACCCAGAGCAGCTGCGGGACACACACACCTCGTACATCACATCACACATCCTGGTGCTCTCCATGCCCACTGACGGCACATAGAGCCATCATCAATCACAGCACATGACGTTTGGTTCAAATGTGATGGATGTGATTCTTTTGTAAAGAGTCATTTTCTCTCTGTGCCCCACACGTCTAAACCCATCCAGCGGTTACAGCTGAGCCGTCATATTTATTTATCTTCTAAATGTTTAAACAAAGTTGTGTGCGTCACATTATTTAATCAAGTCCTTGTCGTCAGTTAGGAACCTGGGTGTGCTCTTTGATACCACTTTTCTAGCATCTGTAAAACCTCATTCTACCATCTTAAAAATATATCTGAACATAATGCTGAACAGTTACGCGTTCATGACCTCAAGGCTAGATTATTGTAATGCTCTACTGGGTGGTTGCCCTGCTCGCTTAATAAACAAACTCCAGCTGGTCCAAAACGCAGCAGCTCGAGTTCTTACTAGAACCAGGAAGTATGACCATATTAGCCCGGTTCTGTCAACACTGCACTGGCTCCCTATTAAACATCTGTATTGTAAAAAGCACTATATAAATGAAGGTGACTTGACTGAATGAATCACAGCTCACACAGATTCACTTTCAGACCAAGCAGCTTTCTGTTGGTCGACATGCCGAATTCACAACTAACTTGAACATCTTTCACATTCCCACACGTGCAGATTACTATAGAAATGACTGGATTTCATCTGAGAAATTTCACCAAGCAACATTAAATGTAAGCACACCTTAATGTAATGCTTTATTATGAATTAGTTTCTTGGAATAATAAATTATTAATCATTTGAAATCTGAAATGAGTTGTGTTTTGTGACTTCTTGTTTCCCCTGGGAATCGAACCTAGTGTTTGAGCTACAGGAGTGGAGGATCTCATCATTTGTAATCAGAGTGGTTCAGTTCTTCCTGGTTTCTATCGTCTCTATCTGAGGGTGTGTTGTGTGACGGAACCGGACTACAGCAGCCGACACCCGCAACTGCACATAAACACTGTGCAAACGCGGCCATCAACATAACCATAGTGTTGTTCAGACGTAACAAACAAATGCAGATGCTGTACATGAGACCTGGACTCACCTTAAACCCTGCTTTCGCCCCAGACTGAAGGTCCGACTCGATGTTCCCAGGGTCCAGATAGGCGATGCTCATCAGAAAACCCGGTCCAGTGAAGGCCCAAAGTTTACGAAAGCTAAACATCTAGAGAGAGGAGGAGCAACAAGAGTCAGCACAGCGATCCATTAGCATTCATTCATCTCAAAATGGACTCTCTTGAGCTCTACGGGTCATGTGACTGCAGGAAACGTGGCCATGACAACACTAGCTATGAAACGCCAAGATGCACATACATTCTAAAAAAATTTTTTTTATGCAATAATAATTGAGGCTAATAAGTATTTGATCCGATAAGACGACATGTGCATAAACTATGATGGAAACACATTAACCGAATTAAACAAAATCCTCACGCGACTCTGTGATTGGATAACTGGCCTAACCAGCAGACCAATGGTGTCGCAGCATCTCAAATGTTGGTTCGGTGGCTCTGAAAAGCCTGAGTCAAAGTCTGATCAGAATGATTTGGTTTAATTCCTCCAGAAGCGTTTAGTGTGTGTGTGTGTGTGTGTTTGTATTCCTCCAGAAGTCTCCAGCATCCCAACACAAGAGAACATGACAGCCTTTACTGTTTCGCCTGATGCTCTGAGTGTGTGTGTGTGTTTCGCCTGACGCTCTGAGACGACACTCATTTATGATGTGTGTGTGTGTGTGTTTCGCCTGACGCTCTGAGACGACACTCATTTATGATGTGTGTGTGTGTGTTTCGCCTGACGCTCTGAGACGACACTCATTTATGATGTGTGTGTGTGTTTCGCCTGACGCTCTGAGATGACACTCATTTATGATGTGTGTGTGTGTGTTTCGCCTGACGCTCTGAGACGACACTCATTTATGATGTGTGTGTGTGTGTTTCGCCTGACGCTCTGAGACGACACTTATTTATGATGTGTGTGTGTGTTTCGCCTGACGCTCTGAGATGACACTCATTTATGATGTGTGTGTGTGTTTCGCCTGACGCTCTGAGATGACACTCATTTATGATGTGTGTGTGTGTTTCGCCTGACGCTCTGAGATGACACTCATTTATGATGTGTGTGTGTGTGTTTCGCCTGACGCTCTGAGACGACACTCATTTATGATGTGTGTGTGTGTGTTTCGCCTGACGCTCTGAGACGACACTTATTTATGATGTGTGTGTGTGTTTCGCCTGACGCTCTGAGATGACACTCATTTATGATGTGTGTGTGTGTTTCGCCTGACGCTCTGAGATGACACTCATTTATGATGTGTGTGTGTGTGTTTCGCCTGACGCTCTGAGATGACACTCATTTATGATGTGTGTGTGTGTGTGTTTGTGTGTGTTTCGCCTGACGCTCTGAGACGACTCATTTATGATGTGTGTGTGTGTGTGTGTGTTTCACCTGACGCTCTGAGACGACACTCATTTATGATGTGTGTGTGTGTGTGTTTCTCCTGACGCTCTGAGACGACACTCATTTATGATGCGTGTGTTTCTCCTGACGCTCTGAGACGACACTCATTTATGATGTGTGTGTGTGTGTGTTTCTCCTGACACTCTGAGACGACACTCATTTATGATGTGTGTGTGTGTGTGTTTCTCCTGACGCTCTGAGACGACACTCATTTATGATGTGTGTGTGTGTGTGTGTGTGTGTGTGTGTTTCTCCTGACGCTCTGAGACGACACTCATTTATGATGTGTGTGTGTTTCTCCTGACACTCTGAGACGACACTCATTTATGACGTGAGAGTGTGTGTGTGTGTTTCTCCTGACACTCTGAGACGACACTCATTTATGATGTGTGTGTGTGTGTGTTTCTCCTGACGCTCTGAGATGACACTCATTTATGATGTGGGCAGTTGTGCTCGTGCGGAAGTGTGGCTTTGACTCCTCGCGCCGCCTGTGCTTCGCTTTCACTTCTCCACTGATACAGGCATGAAGGTCACAGGCTGCTGTTGTTCAGTACATTCTGATCTGTGTCAGACCCATATCCCTCTGAAGAACACATGACCAGTGTCCAATTACGCTGCTTCACAACTTCCCATGTGTCTTTATTTTTCCACTTGTTTCTTCAGAGTCTGTTCCTTCTGTTTGAGCATGAAGAACTCAAGACTCGTGATGTTTTTAGATTAATTAATGAGGAAGAATGTAACAATTATAAACATCACAATCTGAAAAAGCACTGTTCTTTCCCATCATCCTTCACACACACACGGGACTGATAACAGATCCCTCGCTCTCATGACACTACACTGCCATAGGCCTGACAATATAATATGATATGAATCAAGTCTCAGCTTTCAATCCTGTCAGTTTGACCAGTAAAATCAGTCAAATGCAGATCTGCAAACTCACAAGGGGTGTAAAAGGTGACGTTTCTGAAGTAAACTGTTAATAATGTAAACAAAGCATTCTGGTGCACTCTGACAAGAAAATAAACTGAAAAGACAACATATATTAAATATATAAATAAAAACATGTATGGACACCGGGGCTGGGCATTGACACAAATGTCACAATTTGATTCAATATTGATTAACTTATCAGGTACAGTTCCTACATAGTACATTTCCTCAAAGAAAGAATATATTTGAGCTATACAACTAATGCTGTAAACTATAAGGAACCCAGTTGGTACATTATTATAATATTTTCATTTTAAAGTGAACTAATCCTTTAAGATGTTATTCACAGTGTGTGTCGCACCGAACGTGCTCAGACCGCCGAGGGAAGTGACCTGTGAAGCTACCTTTGCTCGGTCATCCTCAGGGATGGGAACCTTCTCCTCGAAGTATGTGGAGACGGGCTCGTCCTGCGGCAGCGGAGACACCGGACTGTAGAGGTCAGGGTCCGGCCGGCTCTCTGAAACACAGCACATGTCACACACGTCACTACCTGACACACTCACGCTTCAGGCACACATCCTGCACAGTTAATGATCAAGCATTTATGATCTCCTGTAATATAACAAACCTCTCATTTCCTTCTACGACTGACATGCCTAGAAAGCAAACACTTTAGTGTTGGTGGTAACTTTGATCTAACAATAATCCATTACTTTTTAAAGAGTTGAACAGTAGGTAATATAACCCCAATGTTCAGAGATCTTTAGGGCTCAGGATATAAGAATAATCTAAATGTGTTTTAAAAGTAAATGAAGCTGTATGTTGTACTGCGTTAAACACTTGCAAAAAATAACTTCTCAGTACAAGAGTGCAAAAGTATCATCAAGTTATGTAACTAGTTACTTTTTAGGGAGTCACGTAATATTGTAACGCATTCGTTTTACAGCAGCTTTCTCCAGCAGTGTGTGTGTGTGTGTGTTGTGAGGAGTCACTGAGTTCATGAGAGAACATGACACACCATAAACCTGGACATCACGATCACAATAAAACACGGGGAAACGACAGCTGATGACTTCCTCTCCGGCTGCCATTCATAAAACTCATTACACACACATCATCCACGAGTCGAAGTTCAAGAGGTCCAGCGTCATGAGACGTGTGCGGGCGCTTGCCGCTTTCACTGAGAAACAGGCCAGCGATATCACTGAAGAGTCAGTGTTCAAACGCCTGCTAAACCAGTTTACTCCTGAAACTCTGCTCACTCAGGACACACACGCGTGTGCAGACGGGTCATGTGATGCGTGTCTCACCTTCCAGCACGTCCTCATCCCGTTCGGTCTTCATGAGCTCCAGGAGTGTCTGCGTCAGACTGAAGGACAGAAAACACACACGGGTCACACACAGTATTGGGTCTTAACAGAACTCAACTCAAGCACAGAAAACACTCAAGTACAGCAGTGAAGTACTATTCCTCAAACACTTCTGCGCTAAGCCCACGAACAACAAACTTCTGAAATAAAAACATTCATTTTTGCATGTGTTATGTCTGATGTTTTCAGGGAAACTCCTGCACAGAATAACACACACACACACACACACACACACACACGACTGAGATCCTATAAGCTCAAAAACACACAGGAGAAGCATCAATTATGACATTAACTAAAACTCCTGTGACAAACCCAGCTCACAGGGAACGTTCTGGGAAGAACAAACCATAACGCTAACAGAGCGTTCCTTCAGAGTCTGGTCTTTAATGGGGTTTCTTCCTGAAATGTTTCAGTTGGATGTTCGTCTAATATTTCTTAAATGTCCAGAGAACATTCAAAACGTTCCCATAATGTCTGGAGAATGACACAATGACTAACGTCACATGACCAAGAAAGACATTTTTTTTAAACTGGACGATTCAGAAACAATGTTTTCATAACTTAATGGGAACATTAGCAAACGCTCTCAGAACATGTTATTAGCTGGGAATGCAGCTGTTCAGACCACACACACACAGTCAGTCAGTAAAACACACCCCACACACACAGCTAATGACGAACACACACAAAACATCAAAGAAACATGAAATTATATACTACTACATGCAGCCGCATTCATTATATGAGCTCTGTGTGTGTGTGTGTGTGTGAGAAAGCAGTCTACTTACAGCCAACCCCAGGAGAAGATCACTGATCCAGATGAAGAGCTGCACTGCGCGCCACAGTGTGTGATTTAATTCAACGGCTCTGTAGTGAGGGATTGTGGGAAACGGAGGAAGCGCTCGTGACCTCGGCTGCTTTAATCTGTGAACAGCAGCAAGAGAAGTGTGATAAACCCAACGGCAGACACGCCCAGCGGCGCACGCACACACACACACACACACACAGAGCTCATATAATAAATGCGGCTGCATGTAGTAGTATATAATTTGTGTGTGTTCGTCATTAGCAGTGTGTGTGTGTGGTCTGATTGTGTACGTTTCCTCTGAACATTTGCATTTGTGCATCTGTGATGCTTCATTATATCTGACTGGTTCCGGTTTAGTGGAAGCGCAGACGTCTGATGCAAACAGCTACGCAAACCAGCCTTCGCTCCCCACGTGCATCAATGACTCTTGGCCGCCCATGACCCTGTCTCCGGTTCTCCACTGTTCCTTCCTTGGAGCACTTTCGATAGATCCTCCCCACAACACCCCACAAGAGCTGCAGTTTTGGAGATGCTCTGACCCAGTCGTCTAGCCATCACAATTTGGCCCTTCCTCGCTCAAATCCTTACGCTTGCCCATTTTTCCTGCTTCTAACACATCAACTTTGAGAACATGTTCACTTGCTGCCTAATATATCCCACCCACTAACAGGTGATGAAGAGATCATCAGTGCTATTCACTTCACCTGTCATAATGTTATGCCTGATCGGTGTATATCTGTTCTATGTTTCTTATGCTCAAAACACGTCAGTGACTGGGACTGTTTGCTTGGATCCCGAGAGGACCTGATGGAGTGACCGGACTTGTGTTCAGCGGTTCATTAGGCGGATCTGATGGGATCGGGATCTCTCTGGACACCAAACCTGCGGACGCGTGTCCACCACAGAATAAACTAATGTTTTTTTATGATACACAAACTCACGCAGTCACAATGACCTTCTTATTCTGTGGTGGAAAGCAGCTTCAGCTCAGAGCTGTGAACATATAGAGCAAAGATTACAGACATTACGCAATAATAATAACAAGCGTGCAGAAGTGAAGGACACACACTCTTGTGTGGCAACTCCAGACTTTCCCTCATTACAGCTCTCTCTCTCTGTGTGTGTGTCGTTTCCTGATGATCCAGAGCTGTTCTCATGGTTCATGTTCAGTCCTTTGTTCAGATCATTATCACTTTTCACGACTATAATGTCAAATTATGAGGGGAATCATAATTTCCCCTCAGAATTGCGACTTTAATTAAAAAAAAATATTTTTATCTCTCAATTCTGACTTTATAACACGCAACTGTGAGATAAAAAGTCACAATGACCAGTTTTATTGTTATATTTAGTGTTGTAAACAAGCGTCCATGAAACTCAATGCATTAAGAGCCGGGGGTGAACACTTATGAACAGGATGGTGTGTACATTTTCTTATTTTGTTTAAAGATCATATTTGTTCATTTAGTACAAATAACTACATGTTTCCCAGAAGACAAAATGAGCAGAATTGACCCTGTTCATCCGATTCAAAACGTTTACACACCCCACATCTCAATGCGCATCAATACTTTTTCCTTTTTTCTAAGATTGTTTGCTTTAAGAAATATTGTGGAAAACTGATGTTGTTTAAAATAATAGAGGAAAACCCAGTCCTGTGTTTGTGTTTCATGCCTTATTAGTGTTTCAAAGATTAAGTTACAAAACAAAATTACTTTTTAAAGCATGTCTTTGTAATCTGTAGTGAAACACATTTTAAAGTACCCTTCCCAACCCTGATTATGGGATATAATGTGCTTTATAAACCAGCAACATCTGACAGACCATCAGGTCATATTAACTACCAACAGGGTTAGCTACTTGTAATTTTACACCCTTTACTGTTATTACTATAGTAAAGACATTGTGTAACTACGTCACGTTAAAATAAAGTGTTGCCAACTTTCCTCTTCCTCATCATATTTGAGAGTCAAATCCCTGGTTTATCCTTTCGCACATGTAAATGGTTCATTAAGGCAAACTTTACTCAATTTGATTAGATGTCATTGCCATTTCTGTTGGATAATACGTTCACACAATGAGTAAAGCAGAACTTCAGTAAAAACTCTCGACATTAAGAGAATTAATGGCATTTCCCTTTCACACACTGTTCATCTGTTTCACTGCTGAATCAACACATTCACTCACATCACAGACTGAAGAGGAAGAGCGCGCGCCTGATGAAGAGGAAGAGCGCGCGCACCTGGTGAAGAGGAAGAGCGCGCGCCTGGTGAAGAGGAAGAGCGCGCGCCTGGTGAAGAGGAAGAGCGCGCGCACCTGGTGAAGAGGAAGAGCGCGCGCCTGGTGAAGAGGAAGAGCGCGCGCACCTGGTGAAGATCCTCCGGGAATGTGAAGATCTCGAGCTGAAGACCTGCTTCTTCTTCTTCAGTCTGAAGGCATGGGGACGCGAAGGTGACAGTGAATCTGACGACAGCAAAGACACGTTTCAAAATAAGAGTCCGGATACCACGTGGAGTCACGTGTCAGTTTCACGCGGCGACGAGCCCCATTCTCTGATTTATTTATTTTACAGTCACCATGAAATCAGTTCTTATTTTTTAATTGAATATTTTGCAGTATTTGTTATAAATAATTTAGTATTTATTATTAATAATTTAGTGCACATCATTATTTATTTTTTTATTCATGTAATCTCTTAATCTTTAAAGTCTGCATGAAATAAGATCGGTGTGTTGTTAAACAACAGTACAATCGTTTGAACGCACTGTAATTTTGTTTCCATTCCTATTAAATATGGTTCTACATAAGATCTAGAAGTCGCGCTGGTCTTTTCTCCTCCATTGTGCCATATATATGCTGCGTTCCAGTTTTTATTACGCCCTTCACTTGCTAACTTCCCTCCGTCTCGTTCACTCGGATGTGTGTCATTGCTTGCGCTGCATGGCACTACTGGCGGAACCTTTGCAATGGACTGAACTGGAACGCACTTGGAATCCACTATGGAGTTGATTTATCATATTTTTTTTCCTTTACGAAATTGTTTAATGCAGCATTCTATATGTACACTCACCTAAAGGATTATTAGGAACACCTGTTCAATTTCTCATTAATGCAATTATCTAATCAACCAATCACATGGCAGTTGCTTCAATGCATTTAGGGGTGTGGTCCTGGTCAAGACAATCTCCTGAACTCCAAACTGAATGTCAGAATGGGAAAGAAAGGTGATTTAAGCAATTTTGAGCGTGGCATGGTTGTTGGTGCCAGACGGGCTGGTCTGAGTATTTCACAATCTGCTCAGTTACTGGGATTTTCACGCACAACCATTTCTAGAGTTTACAAAGAATGGTGTGAAAAGGGTAGAGTCAGAATTTGGCGTAAACAGAATGAGAACATGGATCCATCATGCCTTGTTACCACTGTGCAGGCTGGTGGTGGTGGTGTAATGGTGTGGGGGGTGTTTTCTTGGCACACTTTAGGCCCCTTAGTGCCAATTGGGCATCGTTTAAATGCCACGGCCTACCTGAGCATTGTTTCTGACCATGTCCATCCCTTTATGACCACCATGTACCCATCCTCTGATGGCTACTTCCAGCAGGATAATGCACCATGTCACAAAGCTCCAATCATTTCAAATTGGTTTCTTGAACATGACAATGTGTTCACTGTACTAAAATGGCCCCCACAGTCACCAGATCTCAACCCAATAGAGCATCTTTGGGATGTGGTGGAACGGGAGCTTCATGCCCTGGATGTGCATCCCACAAATCTCCATCAACTGCAAGATGCTATCCTATCAATATGGGCCAACATTTCTAAAGAATGCTTTCAGCACCTTGTTGAATCAATGCCACGTAGAATTAAGGCAGTTCTGAAGGCGAAAGGGTGTCAAACACAGTATTAGTATGGTGTTCCTAATAATCCTTTAGGTGAGTGTATATAGATGTGTTTGGGTTGTTTTAAATGTTTTTAGAAATAATTAAAATACCATAGAGTTGTTTGTGGTGGGGTCAATTAAACGCGATATGTGGTGACGTCACATTCATGTTGCATTGTGGTATATGAAGCTGCCTGAAGTGTACATATGAAGTATGTCAAAAACGAGGGAGCGAAGGTCTATCCACATAAATCCCTCGCCCCCTTCACAGCGTGGAACGCACTTCAAAATGGCGGTGGGGATTCCCAGAGAGGAAATGCTTAGGAAGTTTGCAAGTGCGTGTCTAAAAGTGGAGTGGAACGCAGCCAAGGAGTGAAACGCTTCAGGAACAAGAACAAATGTAGGGCGGGGCTTGATTTGGTCTGTAGCAGAGCCGTTGAAAAACAGAGTTAAGACACTCCCATAGGCTGAATCTGAAATCGCCCTCTAAACTCTCAATCACTATTCCCTACTTTAGGCCACTACTACAGTTCACTTGAAGGAGTGAATGAAAACAAGTGAGTGAATTCGGACAGCCGTTGTGTGTACATCGGCTGTACACTCGTTATTGCGGTGCAATGTGGGATTGAATGAGTGCACTCAATAACGTCCACTATGGTTTCGGACACCACTATACAAATGGCTTTCCCCTCAGATAGTGCCCAATTTAAGAGTATAGGGAATTTCAGAATCGCCCCTAAACACTCATTCACTATTCCCTACATTAGTCCACTAATATAGTCCACTTGAAGGAGTGAATAAAAACGATTCGGACACTGAGCGTGCCGGAAGGGCTGCCGTTTTTGTATAGTTTGTGCTTGCTGTTTAATAATCAGCTGAAACGTAGCAAACTTGCAGCTCCAGAAAATGTGCGACTCTCACAGTGCATTATGGGTATTCTCTAGCTTTTGAGCATACATCGGCTGTACACTCGTTATTGCAGTGAATTGTGGGATTGAATGAGTGGTTTCGGACACCACTACAAATGGCTGTCCCCTCAAATAGTGCCCTATTTAAGGGTATAGGGGGTGATTTCGGACACAGCCATAAGGTGCGTTCCATTTGACCGTAAGTGGACTGCGACGTGGACTTCACAGGGTATTCCGCCATCTTAAGTGAGATTCCAATCCGAAGGGAGCGAACGTGTTCAGTTCGAAGGGCACTGCGAACGGCGTAGGGAAGAAGGGAACATCGATACATCACTTCACAGGAAGTGGAGAGTGAAAATCACGTCGCATCACCAGTCTGAACCAAGCGGCAACCTCCCCAAGTTTCTCTTGAAGCCAATACGGAAGTGACTTAAAATGCCCAAAAAACATGTTTACAGCCTGGGACAAGTTGTGGTTTTGGTCTATATAGCTAATTTTGCCCTTCATGACAACTGTGAGGGGGGTGAATTTTTTTATAGCTCATTCGTTTACATTATATAAAGCCTTAAAGTTCTGCATAATTAAGGGTGTGGCCACTTTGAGTGACAGGTGAATAGCCATTTATCTGCTGTCTGTTAGTCATCGCCTCTTTGCCCATTTTCTGTTATCCGGGAGTGACGTGCTGCTAAGATGGCAACAGCCAGCTCGTCCGTACTTTACGCTTCAAAACTGCTCTTCAGAATCCTATGGGTGACGTCACGGACACTACGTCCATATTTTTTTAGTCTATGGTCGCAACTCTGTTTTTCTATGGCTGTGATCTGTGGGGAATTGATTGGATGGTTGTGGTTTGCTATTGGTGGATCTCATGTGAGTGACAGGTGGCCCCGCCCTCGTCAAAAGAGAAGAGATGAAGTTATTCTGATTCAAGAATATTAAAGGAACATTCCACTTTTTTTGAAAATAGGCTCATTTTAGCAACTCCCCTAGAGTTAAACAGTTGAGTTTTACTGTTTTCGAATCCATTCAGCCGATCTCCAGATCTGGCAGTAGCACTTTTAGCATAGCTTAGCATTATTCATTGAATATCACGTAATATCAATTTCGTGGTGACTTTAAAAGAGTGCAGAGAATGGGATTATTGAGTAGATGTAGTTTTAGTTTCACTCTCCATCACAGTAGGTGGCGCACACGCACCGTCGGCTGATTAATGCGGTGTGTGTCCAGCAGAGGGCAGGCGCGCGACCGC